>LPNX010993511.1:32114-109215 GCA_001517045.1 Pseudotsuga menziesii
TGAGATATTACAAGCTCCGCAATATTGGGCTCTAAGATCATGCTTTAACAAAATATTGTGGTAAAGGAAAATGAAAGGGGGTCGCCTTTACCACATAACTTTGTCGATCTCACAAATTTGGTAGAAAAATGAATTTGGAAAATAAACAGAATTTGGCATGAAGGGTAAAGATGCACATGGCAAGATTCCATTTGTCAGAGACATAAAGAATCTGCTACAATGCAGACACAATGTGTTCCTTGCTTCAATGCCTTCGATGTGACTATTTTAAGAATACAATAAAATAAATAAATGAAACCATTTTGGTTTTCAAATAACTTTATAACTAACATCAACCATATTAATAAAATTAATATGGTTGGAATATGCTGACAAGTATATATTTGAAAAATTGATAATGTTTTTTTTCCCATGTCAAATATACACCTATCAGATTGTTTTGAACATATTAATATTATTAATATGGTTGTTGCTATTATTTATCCCTTGGATAACCATCTATTCATATTATGCGATGGAATTAAGCCTAGAAAAGCGACTCAATTGCAGGAAACAATATTGTGTAGGACTTAAACCAACCAAAATGACTCAATTGTGGGAACGAGGGTGATTTTTTCATGCCATTGTTTACCATAATATTTACTAAATCTCAAAGGGGTGGAAGTCACTATTTTTAAGTAAATCCCACGATATATGGAAAAATCTCTATTTGCAATATCCATTACAATTTTCTCGAGTCTTCATCTCATAAATACATTCACTCCAGTCCAACCGACTGAACATTGGAACAACATGGCCAAGTTCGCTGCCACTTACATAATTTTTTTCTTTTTCCTCTCAATCGCTTTTTCCTGGTTTGGAATTCAACAATAACCTTCTTTATTATCGCCTCCTCTCACACTTTAAATTCATCACGTATTCCTCAAATATCCCTTCTATTTCTGAGTATCTTGTGACTTTTGAGCACTAAATATTATAATTCGTTTCATACATTTGACAATTCAAAAAGAATACAACGATCTATTTAGAAATGATTTCACCAATAGAATGTGTGCATGCAACAATGACAAACCAGTTTACGATAGACTCTGTTTGAAAAACCAACCAATTCTTTACAGTGCTGATGCTACTATAAAATTGTATCATTCTGCGAAATTTGTAAGGTGCAATCATTTTGAGCTCAACATAAGCTTAATATGTGTCTTCTAGCCTTCTATCTAATATGAGGAAGGAACTAATAAGTTTCTCTTATGTGGTAGCAATTGAAGTTTGCAACATAATGATCATATGCTCTAAAATACCTCATGTTGTCCAGTTTGAAAAACATAACTTAGCAACATAAGGGAATGATCGAAAGCCAACCACAACTACATTGTATGGCAGTCCAAATGGAGTATGGAAGTGATGGTAAGGGAAATAATATGTGTAGTCTGTGGGGTACTTATTTAACTTATAATTTATCTCATTTGTAGAATAATCTCATGAGCTTTAAGAATACCATATGACACTACTAGTGAAGAATTTATAGTTATACTATTTCTTTATAACAGATGGTGCATGTGGATATGGAACCCTAGTGAAACACAACCCTTTTCAATAAAAAATAGTTGCATGAAGTCAAACCCTATTCAAATAAGAGAATAGATGTGGAGGATGCTATCAGGTATTTATATTGTATGATTTAATAAATTAATTTGAAGCCTTATTGTGTGGTGATTACAGACAAATGTCCTAGTGGAATCTTCTCAGGTACTGGAAAAAGAAATTTTGATCTGACTGGTACTTCATTCACTGACATGACATCTCCTGGTACAACTTCTCCTACACCTCTATCAAGTAAATAAGAGGAATTTCGTAGAGTTGAAATATACTAGGTTTCTTGTTATTTTATTATTCATGTGTTTCTTCTTATGTCACTGCTATTTATAGTGTGCCTTGTAATATTCGGGAAAGAATATTGCATTCCACATTAACGAAGGTGCCAGATCTTATTGGTTCGCTATCATTATTGAATACGAAGATGAAGGCATCAATCTCTGAGTAGTTGATCTAAAGCAGGTGTGTTATTATATATTTTAGTTCAATTTTACTTTTCTGTATCAATCCATTATTGCAAATATATTCATGTTTGAATTTTCACGTGCCGGGTTGCATGTTGCATGCAAGGAAATTCTAATACATTGCAAGGAATGCAACATACATGGGGTGGAATTGGTATTTGAATAGTGTCCCTTTACAATCTCTATTCTCTATTCACTTGCATTCTCTTTCAACTGGAAGAACACTCACTACAAACAACATTTTCCTTAGAATCGACAACCTAGTGCCACATACAGATCACTTGTCAACTATCACTAATTACAATCACATCTAGTGTTAATGCAGATACGAATGTAATAATAGTTGATATCATATATCTAAATATTAACACGAAATTGAGAATTTTATATCTGCGGATGGAACCAAAAACTTAATTATAGGATGGTATATAGATTCATTTACATTTACAATATATGTTTGTGGTAGTCAGGACTTTCAACCCGCAACTCATATTTTATATTTCTGGAGGGATTGGACATCACGTTGAACATCCTAATTGAATTAACTCAAAAACCTTAATCAAGACATCTGGTGATCCGTAAACAAGATCTTTGCTGCTCTATGATGTTAACATGAATTGCATAAAGAGCATGAACGAAGCTCATAAATCCATAAGAAGAGAACCAAACAGCATAGACAACACGCACATAAAGACAACAAGTTGATAACGGAGTTTGTCTAGGATGGACTATGTCTCCAGGCCTGCTTCTCAATAGGAGGGCCGATCTATAATCTCAACATAAGGCAAAATACATGGTAGTGATACATTGATACCTTGGCGACAATGTTCAGGAAGAGAACCGCTGCCCAAAACACAACAAGATTGCTTCCAGCAACTCCGAAGCCTGAAGACGGTGTAAAATGAGTATAAACACTCGTACCTTCCTCCTGCAGAGCTACGCAATCTCCCTTCTCTCCTTTGTCTCCACTCTAAAGCATGAGTGGCAAATGGCATATGAGGGGGTTTATATAGGCTTGAGTTAGCCCTCATCACATTCTCCTCATGATTCTTCAGTTACAACAAATTTGCCTAATTGGGCATATGGTTGAAAACCTCCAAGTTTGTTTTGGTTTCTTGTGTTTAAGTCATATGGTTAGTAAGTTGTGGAACTATACTAACCATATATATAAACTAGTTTAAACCCAAACAAATAAACTTTTGTTTATACCCACTTTACACCATAAACAAAGTTTTGTTTTAAAAAAAACACATGTGGTGAAGTCATCACCAAAGTTTTCGACCCCACCAACGTTTGTGACATGTGGTAAAGCCATAGCAAAGTTTGTTATGCCATATGTGGTGCGCTCCAACATTCATTAGGTGGCATGTAACATTTAAAAGTTTGTTATACCACATGTTTAAGGAGTGGCGCGTCCCACGTGCTCTTTAGATGACGTTGGAGGGTGGTTATAATCACCACTCCCACATGCTGGCACCTCCGTGTTGAGCTCTCAGTTGTGTGGCCGTGTGGTTGGACCAGGGGTCGGGGCTAGCCCTGGCCCCTTTTCTCACCCAAGTGAAACATTCCTTAAGCTTAAATAAAAGCTCCTCTACACCCATATCAATAACCATATGTAGCCCAAGTGGTGAAGGTGGAGCGCTTATACTAGAGAGGTCACGGGGTCGAACCTCGCGGAGGCCATACTTTTTTCCTTGGACATATTGGCCAATCTCGTGCTACCACGTGGCATCCTGGGATTGGTCCACCTCATGCCCAGTCAGCGTCTAGTCAACCAACCAGTCATTGTCACGTCACCGTCCGTACGCCCAGTCAGTAGTATGCCATCTTGGATCGTACTGCCATGTGTCACCTTGTGATTGGTTTGTACTGTACAGATTCCACGTGTCACCCTGTTAGTGGTGCCACGTGGCACCTCCATTTTGCCAAATTTCCCTATTTCACCAATACAACAGAATGCGATAACTTTCTCATACGAAGTCCGTTTGAGGTGAAATGAATGCCGTTGGAATCATCTCGACGAGCCCTTTAATATGATGTTGTTTTTGCTAATATTGGAGGAATTCAAAAATTTTTCCTTCTTGGATCCTCCTGGATCATTCCTCCCCACTGAGAAGCTTTTGGCCTCCAAAATCCTTTACTAGTCAACAAATAGGTGAGGGAATTGCTCCCTCACTATCTCCTTCTTGATCCACTTGGATTTGCTTGGATGAGTGCCTCTGATGCCCACTCAAAGATAATCAACATCACCTCTGCGAGAAGTCCTTATCCTTCTGTCCAAGATGACATCTTCCTTTAGCTCATCCATGTACTCAGGAGAAAATTCATCAACTGATGGCAATGAGACATTCTCCCTTTCATCCATGATCATGGGAGGCTCATAGAGTTTCAAGTTCTCCACATTCACCACTGAGTAGATCTGCATGGATGGTGGTAGCTCTAAGCGAAAATCATTCGTCCCAATCTTCTCCAAGATGGTGAAGGGACCATATCTAATAGGCTTGAGCTTCTTGCCTTCTCCTTTTATCCTCTCCTTGCTGATGTAAAGCCACACTTGATCTCCCACCTGAAACTGATGATCAACTCTATGCTTGTCATGGCGAGCCTTGTACTGGGCTTGACTCTTCTCCAACTGCGCTTGCACTGCTTGATGTACCTGTTGAACTCTCTGAATGAACCTGCGGGATTTGTCTTCATCCTTGGAAGCGCTTGAATCAGCCTCTCTCCCATAAGTCAAGTCCAATGGAGTCTTTGGCAAGTACCCAAAGCATGTCTCGAATGGCGAGCTCTGAGTGGACGAATGCATAGCCCTATTGTAGGCATGCTGCACATACTAGATCTGTTCATCCCATAACTTAGGATGCTTGTTGCAATAGCCTCGAAGAAAATGGACAATTATCCTGTTGACTACCTTTGTCTGTCTGTTGGTCTGTGGATGGAAAGCGGTGCTCCTCTTCAGCTTGGTGTCCATCATACACCATAACTTTGTCCAAAACTCTCTAAGGAATCGGGAGTCCCGATTTGAGATAATGGGCATAGGAAGTCCAAAGTGAACCCATACATGCTGAAAGAAGAGAGAAGCAGCCTGCTCTATAGTGACCTGCTTTTTACATGGCATAAGAATACACATCTTGCTAAACCTATCCACGACCACATACAAGTAGTCATGACCCCTCCTAGACATAGGAAAACCCCCCACAAAATCCATGGAAATTCTTTCCCAAGGATGGGAAGGAACAGGAAGTGGTGAGTACAACCCCAATTTTCTATTAGTGGGCTTACAAGTAGAGCACATCACACACCCCTTTACATATTTTGTTACAATGTCTTTCATGTGAGGCCAATACACAAGTCTTTGCAAATGAGCCAAAGTCTTACCTACCCCAAAATGCCCTGATACAAGAGAAGTATGAGCTTCTCGTATTACATGGACTCTTTCACTGATAGGAACACATAACTTGCCCAAATGATAGAGAAACTTTCCCTGCAAATAGTAGTCTTCCACCTATGTGCCATTGGTTAGCTTCTCATTAATCTCCTTGAAATCATCATCAATAGCATACTGCTCAATATAACTTTCATGGGATAAAGAAGCATTTTTCAAGACAATAGATGCAACAATAGGAGGTCTAGAAAGCATATCTACCACTTTGTTACTAGTACCCTTCTTGTACTTGATAACTGTGGACAACCTGTACATGCCCACATTAGGAAGAGGGGCGTCCTGCTAGAGATGAATCTCATGTTGAATCTCCCTTTTGGGAGGCAAACCTGTAGGTTCCTGAAATATTTCATCATAGTTAGCCACAATATTAATCATAGCCTTTTTATGAGAAGGATCACAACCTTTGAAAGCATCGGATGCCTCAGCATATTTTGCTCTCACCACCATGAGCATGTATCTCTTATTAGTGTTGATGAGTCTCTTCATCTGTCCTGCACTAACAAGAGTGGTGTTAGCCTTCATACTGTGAGATCTCACGATGTACTCCACCCCATTTTTGGTGAGATGGTACTTGTTCTCGTGACGGAAGAATACTGCTTTTCGATCATACAAGTATGGGCTTCCCAATATGATACTGCAGATGTCAAGAGGAACAACATCTAATTCCACCTCATTGATCAACTTTGAAGCAATAGCAAACCTTAACCTGCATTGCTTAGTCACCTGTAGCTTAGCATTATCACATACCCATCCAAGAGGATAAGGCTTGGGGTGAGGTTTAGTCTGTATGCCAAACTTCTTAACAACTGATTCTGAGATCAAATTTACTTGAGAACGCAGATCAAATAATGTTTCAATATTTGTATGCTTAGAAACGACTCTGATGTGAAACAATTCACTTCTTCTTTTATCATTTTCTTTAGAAACATGAGTAGAACTTGAACCAGTATGATGAGTTTTGTTACCTTGCATTCCCACGGCTGTAATCCTGGTTTCGTCACCTGAGTCGGAACCCAAATCTTGTTGTGCTGTTGCAATGGTAGTTTTCTTCTTTTTTCCTCCATAATTCTTTGGCCTCTGTTCAGGATGCAAATTCCAACAACTTTCTTCATCATGGCCATTAGTGTCACAATGGTTGCAATGGAGCTTTCCTCCTTCCTTCTTGGAAGTAGCTGTCTTCTTGCTCTTGTCTTTTTTCTTGAACTTGTGGTTGTTGTGCTTGAAAGGATCCTTCTAATCCTCTTCTTGCAAATGATTCCCCCTGCTCTCAAGATGAGTAGCCTAAACACTTGCTTCATCCACACTAGTAGGATTCAACAAAAACAAAGCATGGCGTAGATAATGATGAAGAGCACCAATGTACTTCAAAAGAGTGTCAGGAGAATCTAAAGAAATATTCAACTCTAGAGCTTTCTTTCTAAATTCTTCAGTAAAATTCTGAACACTTTGACCCTTGCCTTGTCTAAAACTTTTCCAATCCATCATAGCCTTTTGAACATAACCCAATGGATAAAATTGCTTACGTAAAGCAGAAATAAAGCAGACCACGATGAGAGAAGATTACCCATTTGTTTGCTACCTTGCTGAAGCTTTCTTTCCCACCATACAAGTGTGGTGCCTGTCAGCCGAAGTGAAGCCAACTGAATCTTCACATCTTCTTCTTTGATCTGCTGGATTCAGCAATAGACCTCAATTTTCCTTATCCAATTGTTCAACTTCTCTGCATTCGATTCCCCATTGAACATGGGAAAATCAAACTTCACATCGAGCTTCAATGAGGGCTTCTTTTGAGGCTCTTTATGAGGAACCTTGGAATGCTGAGAATGAGATGAGGAAGAAGCACTTGATCTTGTGCTTGAAGATGAAGGTGAAGAGGGAGGCTCAGGAGGCTCTTCGCCACCTCCTCCTTGGTTAACTGAAGCGTTGCCTTCGTCCTTCACTTCTTTGTCTTCCTTCTTTACTTCACTGCCTTTTCTTTCTTTTGCCATGCATTCTTGATAGTCTGCAAACAACTTGTCTACCTTGTTGGCCATCATATAGAAGACCTTGTGAAAGTTTGCCTCCATCTCGGTGCGGGCATCATTACCATCCATCTTCCTCCTTCGGTGTGCACGTCCGATCTCGGAATTGTAAGGCTCTACTGTACCCTCACCAACTTGCAGTTTAGCCCTCGTGAGCATCCACACTCACAATCCAACGTCAAATAGTCCTGATCTGATACCACATGATCCGAAAACAAGATCTTTGCTACTATATGACGTTAACATGAATTGCATAAAGAGCATGAACGAAGCTCATAAATCCATAAGAAGTGAACCAAACAGCATAGACAACACACACATAAAGACAACAAGTTGATAACGGAGTTTGTCCAGGATGGACTACGTCTCTGGGCCTGCTTCTCAATAGAAGGGCCGATATATAATCTCAACATAAGGCAAAATACATGGTAGTGATACAATGATACCTTGGTGACAATTTTTAGGAAGAGAACCGCTGCCCAAAACACAACAAGATTGCTTCCAGCAACTCTGAAGCCTGAAGACAGTGTAAAATGAGTATAAACACTCGTACCTTCCTCCTGCAGAGCTACGCAATCTCCCTTCTCTCCTTTAGATACAAAGTCTCCACTCCAAAGCATGAGTGGCAAATGGCATATGAGGGGGTTTATATAGGCTTGAGTTAGCCCTCATCACATTCTCCTCATGATTCTTCAGTTACAACAAATTTGCCTAATTGGGCATATGGTTGAAAACCTCCAAGTTTGTTTTGGTTTCTTGTGTTTAAGTCATATGGTTAGTAAGTTGTGGAAGTATACTAACCATAGATATAAACTAGTTTAAACCCAAACAAATAAACTTTTGTTTATACCGACTTTACACCATAAACAAAGTTTTGTTTTAAAAAAAACACATGTGGTAAAGTCATCACCAAATTTTTCGACCCCACCAACGTTTGTTACATGTGGTAAATCCATAACAAAGTTTGTTATGCCATATGTGGTGTGCTCCAACATTCATTAGGTGGCATGTAACATTTAAAAGTTTGTTATACCAGATGTTTAAGGAGTGGCGCGTCCCACGTGCTCTTTAGATGACGTTGGAGGGTGGTTATAATCACCACTCCCCCGTGCTGGCACCTCCATGTTGAGCTCTCAGTTGTGTGGCCGTGTGGTTGGACCAGGGGTCGGGGCTAGCCCTAGCCCCTTTTCGCGCCCAAGTGAAACATTCCTTAAGCTTAAATAAAAGCTCCTCAACACCCATATCAATAACCATATGTAGCCCAAGTGGTGAAGGCGGAGCGCTTATACAATAGAGGTCAAGGGGTCAAACCTCATGGAGGCCATACTTTTTGCCTTGGACATATTGGCCAATCTCATGCTGCCACATGGCAGCCTGGGATTGGTCCACCTCATGCCCAGTCAGCGTCCAGTCAACCACCCAGTCATTGTCACGTTACCGTCTATACACCCAGTCAGCAGTATGCCAGCTCGGATCATACTACCATGTGTCACCTTGTGATTGGTCTGTACTATATGAATTCCACGTGTCACCCTGTTAGTGGTGCCATGTGGCACCTCCATTTTGCCAAATTTCCCTGTTTCACCAATACAACAGAATGCGATAACTTTCTCATACGAAGTCCATTTGAGGTGAAATGAATGCCATTGGAATCGTCTCGACGAGCCCTTTAATATGATGCTGGTTTTGCTGAGATTGGAGGACTTCAAAAATTTTGCCTTCTTGGATCCTCCTGGATCATTATGGGATATCAAAAGATGATATCAATAGTAAAGAAACATTTTTTCTAGTGTAAGGTAAAGGCCGACATAGAATTATTCATTGCAAAATGTCAAGAGTGTCAGCTAGTCAGAGCTGAGAACCAACATCCTTCGATACTACTACAACCATTACCCATTCCAAAATGGAAGTGGAAGGTTATTAGTATGGATATTATTACATGACTACCAAATAGAAACAATAAAAATGATTACATATTTGTCGTGGTTGGAAATTTATCGAAAGCAACACACTTTATCCCAGTTAAGTCAACCGACAAGGAAGTTCACATTGTCGACATTTTCTTAAAGGATATATTCAAATTGCATGGGATACCCAAGGCAATCATCTCGGATAGAGACATGAATTTTTCCAGTAACTTTTGGAGATATTTATTGGTCGGTTTAGAGATGAAATTAAACTTAAGTACTGCTTAGCACCCACAAATAGACAGAAAAACAGAATGGGTAAACAAGATTTTGGAAGACATGCTTAGAATGTATGTTATAAACAATCCCACAAAGTGGGAGGATTATCTGCACCTCGAAGAATTTGCATATAACAATGGATACCATACCTCAGGAAAAAAAGAGTCCCTTATAGGTACTCTATGGATGGAAGTGTATGACACTGGTTACATGGGATATCCCGGTGGACAGGCTCATGTTAGCGCTAGACTTACTAAAGGACCTAGAGAAATTACTCACCAAGGTTCAACAAAACCTTAAATAAGTGCAAGATCGCCAGAATATTTATGCAGATAAGAAAAGAAAAGATAAGGATTATCATATTGACGAACATGTTTACTTAAAAGTAAAAGCGAAGAGAATCTCATTGAGCTTGGGAATATCAGAAACGCTGGCACCAAGATTTTGTGGATCCTTTGAGATAGTGGACAAGAAGGGGCCAATGGCATATGAATTATCTCTACCTGCTCATATAAGGGTTCATAATATTTTCCATGAAACTTTATTGAAGAAATATGTATATGATACTAAACATGGTATTCATTGGTCGTTGTTACAAGTGGAACCTGAAGGGGAGTTTGTCCTCGAACCCCTTCATATTTTGGACAAAAGAGAGGTGCAGCTCCAAAAGCGCATCATAGTCCAGCTAAAAGTGCAATGGAAGCACTTTGAGGCCAATGAGGTCTCTTGGGAGAATGAAGCCACCATGAGAGAGGATTACCCCACATTATTTCATGAATTCATTCCTACTCCCTAGAACACCAGGATAGTGTTGTTCTAAGTGGCAAGGGACATAATATCTTGAATTTTGAACTTAACTATGATGGGCATGAGTCCCATTGCACATGAGATACTTTTATGTTTATGTGTGTATATTGGGTGAAGACGCCACTGTACACAAGTTATGCTAATTAGTTATATATATTGGGCGTAATCCGATTCATGTGTTTTTATTATCATGTATGCGATTGTATATATTGGGTATGAACCCAGATGAACACAGATTATGGTCATAGCATAATATAATGATGTATTATGTGATTTACCTTAATTCATGTAGTGAGATGATTATTGTGATAAAATGTACAGAATACTGAATGCATCATTGATTTCTATAATGTGTTGGGTGAAAACCCTGAAGCACATGAGTGATGAGATTTTGTGTTGAGCGCAAGCTCTAGAGCACATGAGTCATTAGATTTTTTGTTGAGCGCAAGCTCTAAAGAACATGAATTATGAGATTTTGTGTTGAGCGTAAGGCTCTGGAACACATGAATTATAAGAATTGGAAGTGTTGGGAAGAAGACCTGGACCATTCCAAATTGATGTTGAGCATAAGCTCTGGAGCATCGGATCCTTGGCCATTGTATCCCTAGGTGTACTATAGAAGTACATCCTAGCATTAGTATTGAGTGAGAGGCTCTGGAATTGAACTATGTGTAACTCCTATTTTTTAGCGTTGATCCTGGGCTTTGAATAACACTAGGAGTTAAGGAAATTAAATTCTGTTGAGTGAGAACAACTCTGTAAAGCACTGACCTTATCTTAGTTATTTTTAAAGTTGATTAAATGAAATTTTGATTTCTACTTCTCATCGAGTACTGAATAGATACCATGATACACGATGTGATCCACCATGCAAGGAGGTTTAGAGTTGCATAACTTAGTCAAACAACCCTACCTAAATGCCTTGATAAAAGAAACAGTATAAAGATAATAAAAGCATCGAGCAAATGAGATCATGTTACATGATGCATAATTAAACATTAAACAATAATATCTATAGTTCATATGTATTATGAATAAAAGAATAAATATATATATTAAATATAAATAAATAATAATAACTATGGATAATGAATAATGATTCTATGTAATTATGATTTATTAAAATGATTAAATAAATATTTAATCGTAAAGAGTCAAATTAGGAAATAGTAAAATAGTTCCCAAGTCAAGCAAACTAAATATTAAATGCACACAAATCAATTAAAGATTATTTCAAGAAAATAATGGATTCTTGATCTAACTGAAGTTTTAAAACAACTGTTGTTTTTTCTAAAGATTGTCTATAAGTACTCAAACCAAGGGAAGGCTTGGGGATCCAATCTGATCCGATCATTATCATTTTTTCCTAAGGAATTTTCGAGAGAAATTTTGCAAAAGAAACCAATCTTATACAGAATATGATATTCCAAATAAGAGAAGCCTCACCTTTCGGAGTTCTAGACTACTTGCATGTTGGAACCAGCTTAGGGGGATCTAGATTAGAACTAGGAACAGTTACGAGTCATGGTTGGAAGGAATGTGGTAGTTCCCAAATTATCCGGTTAACAGATATAAGGTTAGAGGTAACTGGATTTTATAATTTATGAGTGTGTAAGAAGAAGGATGGTATGGTGTAGATGTGCTTAGATTACCGTCAACTTAAAAAGATGACCATCAAAAACTGATACCCACTCCCCAGGATCAATGACTTGTTTGATCAGGTAGGAGGAGCCAATATATTTTTGAAGATTGACCTGCAATCTAGGTACCATCAGGTATGGATTCACGATGAGGTTATTCACAAAAATTCCTTTCGTACGAGGTACGACCACTACAAGTTTGTAGTGATGCCATTTGGGTTTACCAATTTACCCACAAACTTTATGTGTATGATGAACAATATATTCAATAGATACCTAGATAAATTTGTTTTGGTCTTTGTAGCCGACATCCTTGTTTACTCTAAGAGTAAAGAGGAATATGAGGAACATCTTCGCATAGTGCTATAGGTGTTATAGGATCACCTTATCTATGCCAAGTTTAGTAAATGTGATTTTTACAAACCACATATATAGTACTTGGGTCATGTCATCTCCGAGAAGGGTATAGTTGTGGACTCAAAAAACATTAAATCCATAGAGTATTGGCATACCCATACTAGTGTCACCAACATTATATCCTTTTTGGGATTAGTCAGTTACTATTGAAAGTTCATTGAGAACTTTTTGAGGATAGCTTGTCCCATGACCGCTTTGCAAAATAAGGCGAACAAGTTATTATGGATGATGAAGTGCGAGGAAATTTTCCAAAAGCTTAAAAAACTTTTGATGACCGTACCAATACTATGAATTGCATATCTCGATGGGGATTTATTTGTTTACACAGATGCAAGCAAGCAAGGGCTCAGAGGAGTTGTCTTGCATAATGATTGCGCGATCTACTATGAATCGCGGAAGTTAAAAGAACACAAACAAAACTACCCCACCCAGGATCCTGAGTTAGTAGCCATCATCCATGCCTTGAAGATGTGGAGGCACTACCTCATGGGGAAAAAATTCCTTTTGAAAACAGACAATATGAGTTTGAAGTATTTATTTGAACAACCAGATCTAAATTCCAGGCAAGCCATATGGTTGGATTTCCTTAGCAAGTACCATTTTGAGATAAAGCATATAAGGGGAAATGAGAACAAAATTGTTGATGCTTTGAGACAATGAGCTCATATGATATATGAGGTGAATTTAAGTCAAACTGATTCAAATTTACATGAGAGGATTAGAACGACTAATAGAGTTGACCCTTTCTATGTTGAAACCCTCAAGAAGATCCAAGAGGAAAGTTTGTTTCAGCATCAAAAACAATACAAGATAGATGAAATAGGACTTCTATGGTCCAAAGAGAGATTGTACGTACCAGAAGGAGGGGACATCCGGTCCAGCATCCACATGGAATTTCATTGGACACCCTCCTCAGGGAATCTGAGATATCAAAAGATAATATCCATAGTAAAGAAACACTTTTTATGGCCTAAGTTAAAGGCCGACGTAGCATTTTTTTATCACCAAATGTCAAGAATGTCTGTTGTTCAAAGCTGAGCACCATCATCCTTCATGGTTGCTGTAGCAATTACCCATTTCAGAACCTAAATGGGAGGTAAACAGTATGTATTTTGTCATGGGTTTACCTAAGAGTAAGAAGCAAAATGATTTTATATTTGCAGTAGTTGAAAAATTGTCAAAAGTAGCACACTTCATTCCAGTGAATTCGACCTACAAGGTAGTACACATTACTGACATATTCTTAAAAGAGATATTTAGATTGCACAATATACCCAAGGAAATCATCTTGAATGAAGATACTAAGTTTACCAGGAACTTTTGGAGATCCTTATTCTCTAGATTAGAGACGCAGTTGACTTAGTACTGCTTACCACCCGCAGACAGATGGGAAGATGGAATGGGTAAAACAATTTATAGAGGAAATACTTAGGATGTATGTCATGAACAACCCCATAGAGTGGGAACATTACCTACATCTTTCATATAAAAACAGATACCAGACCTTCACCAAGATGAGTCCCTTTGAGTTACTCTGTGGATGGAAGTGTAGAACATCGGTTACTTTGGATAGCTCGGTGGATCGGCTCATGTTACAACCTAACTTACTAAAGGACTTCGAACAATTGGTTACCAAGGTCCAACTGAACCTTAAAGAAGCATAAGACAGCCAGAAGAGTTATGCGGATAAGAAAAGAAAATATAAATATTATTAGATAGGTGACCATGTATACTTGAAAGTAAAAGAAAAATGAAGCTCGTTGAGCTTGGGGAGGTGTGGTAAGTTAGCACCTAGATTTTTGTACCCTTTGAGATACTAGCCAAGAGAGGGCTAGTGGCCTATGAACTAGCGTTACTTGCTCACATAAGAGTCCATAATTTTTTCCATGCATCTTTATTGAAGAAATATGTTTATGATACTAAACATGTGATTGATTGCTCCTTATTACAGATGGAACCTAAAGGGGAGTTTGCACCTAAACCCCTTCATATACTGGACAAGAGAGAGGTGCAGCTCAAGAAGCACACCATAGTCCAGTTGAAAGTGAAAAGGAAGCCCTTCGAGGCTGACGAGTTTAATTGGGAGAATGAAGCCACCATGATAAAGGATTACCTTTCCTTGTTTCATGATTTCATTCTGAGTCCCTAGAACACCGGGGATGGTTTTGTTCTAAGCGGGGAGGGATGTAATATCCTGAATTTTGACCTAACAGTTATGGGAATAAGCTACATTTCTTATGATATTAGTTTGATGTTTTATTTGGTATATTGGGCCCAAGACCCCACTGCATATGAACATGATGATTTGATTGATATATTGGGCATAAGCCAATTGCATATGTTTTATATATATATTATTTCATGTGTTGGGCGTAGACCCTGAAGCACATAATTGATGATATTTTTTGTGTTGAGTGAGGAGCTCTAGAGCACATGAGTATTTTATGTTTGTGTTGAGCATGAATCTTTGAAGCACATGAAAAGATAAAAATAGGAAGTATTGGGAATAATCCCTAGATCCTTCCAAGTTGATGTTGAGCATAATCTCTATAACATCGGATCCTTGGCCATTTTATACCTAGGTGTATCCTACAAATACATCCTAGCATTAGTGTTGAGAGAGGAGCTATGGAATTTCACTAAGTTTGTAACTCCCTGTTTTTACCGTTGAGTATGGCCTCTGGAAAAGCGTTAGGAGTTACTAGAAAATTAATATGTTGAGTGAAAACGACTCTGATAAAACATTGATCTCATCTTACTTATTTTTAAGTGATTAAATGAAATGTCAAATTTATGTATCTCATCAAAGTACCGAAGAAATAAGATGTTATACGAGGGAATCCAACATGCAAGAAGGCTTAGAGCTACCTAACCTACTGGACCTAACCCCTACCTGAAGGCCTTAATAAAGAAGTGGCTATAAGCTAAAAATAAAAGTGTCTTTTGATTAGGGATCATGCCATATGATGCCTACAAGTAAAAATGTTAAAAAATGGTATATAATATATAGTTTATATATAATGTGTGTAAAAGAGTAAGCATAGTAATAATACTAGTAACTATGAATAAATAATGAAAGGCTCTACATATTATTATTATTATTATTAACTAATGATAATTATATTAAATACCTACAAGATTTAAAATAGGAACTAGTCAAAAGTTCCTAAGTTAAATTTAAATAAATATTAAAATTACCTAAATGAAGTAAAATTGCTTATTTCAAGAAATCAAATGATTCTTGATTTAACTGCCCCTTTTCTTGAAAAAGTGTGTCTATAAAGACCCAAGCCAAAGATATGCTTGGGCATCTTTTGATTATTCCATAATTCTTCCTTATTACTTTCAAGAGAGTTCTTGGAGAACATTTTTCCTAAGAGGAAAAAGGAAAGTGATACAGAACCTGATATCCCAGATAGAGAAGCCTTACCTTAGGATCTCTAAGATACTTGCATGTTGGAAATAGCTTAGGGAGCTGGGGGTGGATCCAGATTGAAACCAAGAATGGTTCCAAGTCATGGTTGGGTGGAACATTGTAGTTCCTAAGTTATTCAGTTATTTGAATAGAGGTCAAATTTGTCTATCTACTTGTTAATGCTGGGTATTGGAGTGTGAAATATTTTCAGCCATTAAAATAGCTTCAACTTGCAGGTATGAAGTTCTTGATATTTCCGTTTCAATTTACAAAGGTTTTCTTATTAAACGAGGAGATTAAATTCTGGATGGACAATTAGTATATGTCTGCTATAGCTAGGTTATTTTTTGCATTATTTCTTTCTTCACCTACAGGTTAAATTCAATCTTCCCTAACATATGTATTTCTTGTAACAGAGGCTAGGTTATTTTATCTACTAAACATGATATTCTAGTTTGGAAAATATATCTTATTCATATTTGTAATGATAGACTATCACCTTCAGTTTTATAAGTAGGAGGATTTGGTCTCTGTTATTTCCTACATTTTATTTCATCGTTTACAGGTTAATTTCAGTCTTCTCTGGCAGAGGAATTTCTTTAAAGAGAGTCTAGACTTTTAAGTAAGTTAGATTTATTGTTTATTAATTTATGTTCAAAACATAAAAAATAGTATTATATATTCTGTACCTAAATATTATTAACCCTAATTAAAGAACGCTATCAACCAAGAACTATTTGAAAACTAACTTTATATATTTTCTCTGCTGAAAAATTTCATATTGTTAGCACGCTTGTATTAATTATAACCATCGAAACTATTATCTATACCTTAGCATAAACACTATGCATAAAATTATAACTTAAATATCATCGCTGAAACATTATACATTATAACAAAACATAAGATAAACATAGTTAATCTATTCTGAAACCTACCAAATATTCTAAACCAACTCCAAACAAATAATTTCCACTTTATAACTCTATCCACATCCTATGCCAGCCATCGAGACCCTTCAAGGCTTGTAGGAACAATCATTATAAACAATATAATATTATCTAATATCAAGATAAAGAGCAACCTTAACTTAATACAAACCCAGGACTAAAATAATGTATCCATTTAAGTGTTTCAGGATTGAATATCCTATCAACACTTCTGCCAAAACAAAATCCATGCTTATAACATTAACACCACAAACCAACGTAGCCCAGGATCGAATCCTGTGGAAGCGTGTTTAAATACAAAACCAATGTCATATCAGAATTATGCTGAGGATCGAATCCTATAGGATATGATTTGTAAAAATGCCAACACTTAAAACCATTTAAAAAATATGCTAATAGAGCTAGAATGCACAAGATATATCCATTAATCCTTTACACAGGCTATGTTTTTCACCTAAGGGTCGGAATCGTATCTATCATGCTCAAACCCAAAAATCAGCATTTTCCATAATCAAAACCATTGTCCTCTCAATGTTCCACATAATTTAAAGAAAATATACATGAAGCATTTCATTTACCCAGGTTCACGGGAGAGAGGTAAGAAACCCATTAAAATAACCCAAGTAAACACTTTACTGCCTACGCTATCACAGCCATGGCATTTACATTTTTGCAACAATAAGGTAAGCTTATGGTCACATCCACACTAAATCACAGGAAAGTAAATTACATCATAAATCACCATTAATAATATTTTTCAGTAAGAAAATACACAGTCACGAATCAACAAAGGTGTCATTGCAAGAAATGGCACGACATTAAGTTAAACTATTCATTTAAAACCAATACACAGAACCTCCATTAACATAACAAATCAAATGTTTAAGTTACAAGCATAAAAAACGCATATGGCCACAGCTTGCCAAAGCTATCAACAGTGTCGATGGTAAACCCCAATTGCGAATACATACAAGTGAACCTTCTACGATTTACAAGTAAAATAATTTACACACTTATGTAATATAATAACACATTATCTAATTGCTGAAATACAGAGTCTCCATCTTAGACATATCGAAACGCTCCCAAAACTAAAATGTATATATGCATCTTTATATGCCCATTGACGTCGAAGAATTAAATAGTCGAAACCCTTAACCAAATAATTAACCATTACAACATCAAGCTCAAAGCTATGCTAAAAACATCTATATGCAGAGGTAACAATTCAAGTTTGTTTTTACAGGGCTTACCCATGAAGGGTATCGTAGATAGCCTGGTAGACACCACGACCCATGAATGGAAACCCTGTCACCTAAAAAAAGAAACAGAGGCCCGTTAGAAGTATGCTAATCCTCCACTTGAAAACAACAAAGATTATTATTCTACAAACCAAATTGGAGAGCATACCTTCACAAGGTGTAGAGCGAACCAATCCTTCACGCTGTGACAAAACTAGAGAGATAAACAGAGCATACCCACAGCAGTGAAAAATGATTCTTTCCATCCATGAAATACCAAGCATAGGGTTTTATTTTTCCCATCCTGAGGAGAATTTACTCCACCACCTTGTCCAGTAGCAATGTCCCGATAATTACCCTCCCTCCTATAGTTTAAAAACCCCAGACACGACTTGGTATTCGAAATGCGATATTGTATTGGAACCACCATCAATATCATCGTTGACATAGTTAAGCAAAGGTTCATGGCATATGGAATATTCCATGAATGGCTCTTCATATATATATCATATGGAATATAAAATTTAAATACAATATGGCTAAGTATTATGACTTAAGCCTTTCACATACAAGCATAAAAACATTCAAATCATATGTGATAAACACTAAGCATAGGAATAAATTTTATTAAGTCTTAAACCACATTAATAATGTTAACCATATAGACATAGGTCCAATAAACCCCAGCTATGTGTAAAACAATAACGCAAACAGTAGTAGTAATAATTGCTAGGATAGGACTTTGGTCCTTTTGTCTTCGAAAGGCATACAGTAGTATAGCATATATAGTATGTCAATGTTTATCTATCGTAGCAAGTTTTCACCATCTGTTGAACTTGCACAAAAATAAGAGCAGTTGCATTAGTTCAACATTAACTAAGTAAACCATGTAACATCAAATGGAATCATTTACCTCTCCAAGTGGTCCTATAAGGGATACAAGTCTCACCACTCCACCCCTTGATAGATAAAGGTCAAGACAGGATTTTCCATAAATAAAGAACAAAACTTACAATAAAAAATCAAGATATAATTGAACAAGTATATGCACATGCATGATAATTAATAATCAATCAACATAGTAATCATTTAAACTAGTTCAAGTAAAATAAACATGATATGTAATTACATCAAGAACCACATAGGAAACACATAGAGATGGTAAGGACAAGCTTACGACACTTCGATTTAGAAGACCATGACTGACATATTCCACAAAAGATAAGTTAAAGTATGGATTAAGTAGTAATTAAACTAGCCTATAATTTTATTTTATTTTTCAAATTTTGGGGAAAACTGCAAATGTCTAGATTATGTTTATTCTGGATTGAAGATCTGCAAATTTTACTTCCCAATTGTTCATATGTTTCAGGTTATATTTGTTGTTTAAAGTAAAACTCAGATTTTAAATTCTAGACAGAATTCTAGGGTAAACGGATTTAAGATTTATATTTATTTCATTCAGGAATTTATGTTAGAGTTTGTAACCTAGAATCCAACCCTAGTTGCTAGATAAAACTTAAAAACTACAAACTAAGTTACAGTCTAGGTCACATATAAAACTAAAACAATTACAAAACATATTTATAAATGTTGAAATATTGTAACTTCAAAGAATATTCTATATGTATATTTTTTGGTCCCCGATGGTCCTATCGGAAGAACCACTTGTATTATCTTGTACCCCGATGCTTCTAATCGGAAGAACTAATAAGAGTCATGAGGTTGTCCCCTCTAATTGTAAAGGTGGGTCATTAGCACCCCAGTGTGGTTACTTGAGCCTACATGTGTAACTCGAGCCTACATGATTAACTCGAGCCTACATGTCAGATGAGTTAATTGAAGTGAACGGATGAATATAAATAGAGGTGTAGCTCTCCTCATTTGAACACACACACTCTCACTTGTGTAGCTCATTAGTGGAGAAGAGAAGTAGCTGGAGAAGGAGGAGGATCAGGCTTTGATCTCCTTGTTGGTTTTATCTTTTATCTTTTGGGACATCTATATTGAGGAAGATTTTGCTAGGTTTTTCCCTTTAGGTTTTTCCCAGGATAAATATTTGTGTTCTATTTTTGCATGGTTGTGCTTGTCTATCTTTCAGTGATCCTGTTTATATGCTTTTGTTATGAAATTGAAATGAAATACTAATGTCTTAGCTAAGCATATGAAAATTTAACATGGTATCAGAGCCACCCTTAAAGAAGACATTGCGCAGCTAAATAATCTAGGGCTTCTTATTCTTTGGGTCTCTATCCATGATTTATCAGCAAAAGAAGGCTAGATTGACTCTCCATTGAAGGCCGCATCTTTCTGTTGAAGCAGAATTCGATTCCAAGCATTTTCAGTTTTGGTGCGGAAAACTAGGGCTTTCTACAGAAGAATAATTTTTGAGTGAGCCCAACATAGGATTTTTATGCTCATCAAAATCGAATTTTAGAGACCTGGATCAATAAATTTGGTTGGGTGGAACTCCAGGAAAGTCAAACCCTAGTTTGACCCCGATCTGGAAAAAACCTAAATACTAAAACTGCTAAGTTTTGGTACATTATCTATATCCTGATATTGGAGAAGGATCAAGACTTTAAAATTTTAGAGGCCGGAGATAACATCCTACTTTACACTGTGTCCAAAATTCAGCCTCATATTCACTATATTCTGTGAGATATCACCCCTCCATGTCCAGGTTCCAGCCTCTTCTAGAATTCATCCCTAAATAGGACACCTAGGGATAATTGTTGTAGTTTGGGATACAGAGGTGCAAATGGAATTCCTAAAGATGTTCTAGAAATAGAACAGAATGTAACTTCTATGGTCCAAATTTCAGAACCTGAAGATGAACTAGTGACACGTGGCATTCCATACAATGTCACTGTTCTGAACAGACCTGTAACAGGTCACCTGGGAAAATGATCATAAATCCCAATTGGTGAAACCAATTCTTATGAAACCTATTGTGTTGGATCCGAGACATGCAAAGTTACCTCATTGAGAAATTTTAGACATAGAGGAGCATTAATTTCAGAGATATAATAGAAACAGTAATAGGCATTTCTGCAAAAGTAATTGGAAAACTAGGGCTTCCTGTTCCGGGAGCTTCCCTCCACTGTTTTTAGAAAAGGAGTACATGGGACAGCTCCATTTGAAGAGATATATATTTATATCCAATAATATCTGAAATATTCCATGTTTTTAAAATTAGGGTTTCTCTCACAAACCCTAGATCAGCCAATTCCGGAAGCAGGACGGACACCTCAAATCGGTAAGATCTAATCTTTTGCTATTTGCATTTGAGGTTCTAATTTCAAAGTGATCTATCACATCAGCTTGATGATAAGCTTGGTGAATTTGAAAAACTTCCAAGCATGGAAGTATTTGATCTCTTTGAATAACTTGATCAAGGCCAAGAAGATCATTGTTGATTCAATCACGGATCAACTTGTACCACAAGTGTCTTCCCTAAAGACACCAAAGATGTTTGATTCCTTGATCAAGCTATTTGAAGATAAGAACATAATTCAGAAGATGGATTTGAGAAAACAATTGAAGAATGTGAAGATCCAGAATGCATAACATCTTGAAGTGGTAGAATAAGAAGCAGAGAATGCATAAGTGGTGATAGCCACCTTGAATGGCCTCCCATGATCATGGGATTCATTCATGCGAGGAATGTGTGCCAAAAGGAAGTGATTACTTTCAGTTGACTCTGGGAAGAAGAAGAAGCTCATCTCATAAGAAGAGAAGAATAAATATGGGAGCAAATTGAATATCAAGCTCTCACCATTCAAAGAAGATCCCTCAAGTGATGAGGAATATGAAGAACTCAATTCTTGATGAATCTCTTATCCATTTTATCATTTGGATAAGAAATTATGATTTCATGGATGAAGAAGATGATGAAGCAGAATGATCAAGGGGTCTACCCATGAAACAAACAAAAGATAAGTATTCAATTGTCATTTAATGATATTATTTTGTTATGCATTTGATTATATTCAGTTGATGTGTTGTTTGCATGCATGTGATGGGTAAGTAGCTCATGGTTCTATACAAATCTCCATTGCTACTTATCTAGAATGAAACCTATTTTCTGAAATATTGGATTAATGCACAATCTCAATGATGTCATGGTAGAGATGAAAGGCATCTAGAAAGTTTCTATGAGATATGGATGAATGTTGTATTGGCTAAATAGTTGCATGATGCATAAAAATCTGTCATTATGCATATGTTTTATGAAATAGTTCTCACCATGCAACTTGTGCATTTGAATTGTAGGAAAGGTCCTGTACAACCTCCTACAAGAAAATAAGGACGAGAATTGTTCCAAAGAATAAGTGATGACAATTCAATAAATATGAATTTGAAGCTCCCACGGTCAGAGACACCATGACGGAAGAAAGAGCTTCAGAGGGCGGTAGATCCACCTCAAAGGATGAAGACCACCATGGGTATGAGAGATAACTCAAGATGAAGAAAACAATGCTATGAAAGAAACTATGATCAAAGAATAACAGTTGATCATGGGGAATGATGTATACGATATGATTTCGAGACATAAAGGGAAGTACATAGTATCCTCCATATGGATCTACAAGAACAAGTGTTCAAAGAAAGGTTCGTTATTTGCCTTAGAAAGAATAGACTATGACATGACATACTCTATTGACCTGTATATATAAAGCATAGAACTAGCTGTACAGAATGAAGAGGGAAGATAATACTCCACTTCAGGGGGGTGACTACAGAAGATATCTGAGTTCAACATGGAATGACATGATGGACAACTTCTTGATGGATTGAGACTTTACCAAGAGTAAAGTGGGTTCCAACCGTCAAAGTTGAATGCAGAAGACTAGGATATGTTGATGATGTGACAAGACGAACTCATGGAATATGTTATGATGAAAGAATACTAGAATGATGTATGGGATATAGTTCCCAAACCAGAAGGAAAGAGTATTGTATCCTCCAAATGGATATACAAAGTAGAGAATGCAACTGACGGAAGTATCGAGAAGTATAAAGGAAGATTTGTGGCCAGAGGTTTCTTTCAGAAAGAGGGAATTAATTCTGAAGACACACTTACTCCAGGAAGAAAGGTACACTTCCTTTAGAACTATCATGGTAGTTTCTTCCATGGTGAAGTAAAGACAAGCCTTCCTTAATTGTATGATTGAGAAAGATTTTTACATCGAATAGTCACGAGGATTTGAAGTTGAAGCCAGATGGAATCACGTATGCAAGTTGAAGAAGGCCCTCTATGGCTTGAAGCAAGCTCCCAGAGCTTGGTATGGAAGAATAGATAGTTTCTTGTCGAGCATGGGATTTACCAAGAGTAAAGATAATCCTAACCTTTATCTCAAGGTTGTAGAAGATGAACTTGTCATCCTGTTATTATATGTGGATGACTTATCCTTGACAGGAAATGAGAAACAGGTCATGGAAATCAAGAAGAAACTAGCAGAAGAATGTGAGATGAAAGACCTTGAGTTAATGAATTATTTCCTAGGTCTAGAAGTATGGAAAAGTTCAGAAGGAATATTTCTCAACCAGGGAAATTATGCGGTAGAGATATTGAAGAGATTCAATATGTTGGAATGCAAAGTCATGGCCACACCCATGGACTCCAACCTGAAGTTGTTAGCTGATGACTCATCATAGTTAGTTGATATGACTCATTACAGACAGATCATTGGGTCATTGATGTACTTAACAAATACCAGACCAGACATTTGTTTTGTTGTGAACACCTTAAGTCAATATCTTGTTCAACCAAGACGGGTTCACCTAGTAACTGCCAAACATGTGATGAGATATCTGAAAGGGACTATAGACTTTGTTTTATATTATGATGGTAGCCATGAGTATAGATTGTATGGCTACACAGATGCAGATTAGGATGGAAGTATCTCAGGTAGGAAAAGCACATCAGGTAGATGCTTTTGTTTGGGGTCTGCTATGTGATCATGGTTTAGCAGGAAACAGTCCAGTGTTTCTCGTATAATGGCTAAAGCATAATACATATCCGATTGCTCTACTAAGTTGTGAATCCATATGGCTTCGAAAGTTGATATCAGGTCTCTTTGAACTGAATATGGATACTACATTGATTCAATGTGATAACGAGAGTTGTGATAACAGAGAATCCTGTGTTCTGTCATAACACATAGAAATTCGGTATTTATACATTCAAGATAAAGATGCAGATGATGATGTTTCAGTATTTACATATTGTAGATACAAATGATGGTGATTCAATATTTCTATACTGAATATATAGATGATGATGATTTCAGTATTCCCATACTGAAGATATAGATGATGTTTCAGTATTTACATACTGTAGATGCAGATGATGGTGACCTGATGATGCTCTCAGTACTCACATACTAGAGATACAGATGGTGATAGTTCAGTATTCACATACTGAATATGTAGATGAAGATGGTTTATATGATGATGCACTGACAAAGCCTCTGTCTTGAGTAAAGTTTGAACACTTTCGAGACAATCTTGGTGTGGTTTGGAAGAACCTTCCTTGAAAGGGGGAGTAGTGATGTTGAAGTGGGATTGTATCATCCTTGGGAATCTGCCCTAAAGTGATCCGGTGGCCTTGGTTCTCGAGAATGAAGAGGGATTGTATCATCATGGGACATATGTCCAAAATAGATCTGGTGACTTCAGTCTTCATGAATGTGGTGGGATTACATCATCCCTGAACTTCAGTTCAAAATGTATCTAGAGGTCTCGACCCCCATTAATGTGGTGGGATTGCATCATCCTTGAACTTCGGTTCAAAACGTATCCGGAGGTCTCGGCCCCCATGAAAGTGGTGGAGTGCATCATCCCTGAACCTTAGTTCAAAATGTATCTGGAGGTCTCAGCCCCTATGAAAGTGGTAGGATTGCATCATCCCTAAACCTCGGTTCAAAATGTATCCGGAGATCTTAGTCCCTGTGAATGTGGTAGGATTGTATCATCCTTGAATTTCGGTTCAGAACAGATCCAGTGACTTTGGTACTTGAGAATGTGTGTTGATCCCATAATTCCTAGAGGAAGGATTATCTGAGTTCCACATCTGTGTTGATCCCATAATTCCAAAAGGAAGGATCGTTAGTAACTCTCTAAAGACATAAATCCTATAATTCCGAAAGGAAGGATCATTGAATTGATCCCGTAATTCCAATAGGAAAGATTGTCTGAGTTCCACAGATGTGTTGATCCCGTAATTCTAGTAGAAAGGATTGTATGAGTTCCACATCTATGTTGATCCCATAATTCAGAGAGGAAGGATCGTTAGTAACTTCGTAAAGACCTCAATCCCGTAATTTCGAAAGGAAGGATCATTGAATTGATTCCGTAATTCCAATAGGAAGGATTGTCTTAGTTCCACAGATGTGTTGATCCTATAATTCCAATCGGAAGGATTGTCTGAGTTCCACAAATGTTTTGATATCGTAATTACGAAAGGAAGGATTGTTAGTAACTCCGTAAAGACCTAAACCCCGTAATTTTGAAAGGAAGGATCGTTAGTAACTCCGTAAATACCTAAATCACGTAATTCCGAAAGGAAGGATTGTTAGTAACTCCGTAAAGACCTAAATCTCATCATTCCAAAAGGAAGGATAATTGGTAGCTCCATAAAGACTTGATCCCATAATTCCAACATGAAGGATTGTCTGAGTTCCATAGATGTGTTGATCTTGTAATTCCAATGGGAAGGATTGTTTGAGTTCCACAAATGTGTTGATACTGTAGCTCCGAAAGGAAGGATCATTAGTAAATCCGTAAGGACCTAAATCCCATAATTCCTAAAGGAAGGATCGTTAATACCTCCATAAAGACTTGATCCTGTAATTCCAAAAGGAAGGATCGTCTGAGCTCCATAGATGTGTTGATCCCGCAATTCCAAAAGGAAGGATCATTAGTAACTCTGTAAAGACCTAAATCCCATAATTCCGACAGGAAGGATCGTCTGAGTACCACAGACATGTTGATCACGTAATTCTGAAAGGAAGGATCATGTTGATGATGATGATGTTGATTTTTTGATGATGTTGATGTCTTGATGATGATGATGTTGATGTTTTTATGATGATGATGATGTATTGATTGAAATATCAGAGTGTGATGATGATGATATTTTGATGTTGATATCTTTATGATGTTGATGTTTTGATGATGATGATGTTTTTGATTGAAAGATCAGAGTATGATGATGATGTTGTTGCTGATCAAGAGGTCAGAGTGCTGAAGAAGATGTTGCTGATCGAAAGGTCAAAGTGCTAAAGATGATGTTGCTGATCGAGAGGTCAGAGTGCTGAAGAAGATGTTGCTGATTGAAAGGTCAAAGTGTTGAAGATGATGTTTTTGATCGAAAGGTCAAAGTACTAAAGATGATGTTGTTGATCGAAAGGTCAAAGTGCTGAAGATGATGTTGCTGATTGAAAGGTCAAAGTGTTGAAGATGATGCTGATCGAAAGGTAAAAGTACTGAAGATGTTGTTGATCAAAGCAGTCAAGGTATTAATGATGATGAAGACTGAAGATTGAAGATGAAGACTACATAATGTTGAAAAGCTTCCAATGATTTATATATGTGTTACCCTGATGATGCTGATGATGTCCTCTATCTCTCTCCTACTATTGTTTTTGTTGATGTTGTTGTAGAATACCCTTCTCGTTAAGGGGGAGTGTTGAAATATTTTAAATTCAAAGAATATTCTATATGTCTCTTTTGTGGTCCCCGATGGTCCTATCAGGAGAACCACTTGTATTATCTTGTACCCCGATGATTCTAATCGGAAGAACTAATAAGATTCATGAGGTTGTCCCCTCTAATTTTGAAAGGTGGGTCATTAGCACCCCAGTGTGGTTACTTGATCCTACATGTGTAACTCGAGCCTACATGTCGGATGAGTTAATTGAAGTGAACGGATGAATAAAAATAGAGGTGTAGCTCTCCTCATTTGAACACACACACTCTTACTTGTGTAGCGCATTAGTGGAGAAGAGAAGTAGCTGGAGAAGGAGGAGGATCAGGATTTGATCTCCTTGTTGGTTTTATCTTTTATCTTTTGGGACATCTATATTGAGGAAGCTTTTGCTCGGTTTTTCCATTTAGGCTTTTCCCAGGATAAATCTTTGTGTTCTCTTTTTTCATGGTTGTGCTTGTTTATCTTTCAGTGATCCTGTTTATATGCTTTTTTATGAAATCGAAATGAAATACTGATGTCTTAGCTAAGCATATGAAAATTTAACAATAAAAAATCAAACAAAAGATAGAATCTCTTAGTTTACCAACTCAAAACCATAAATATAAATCACATTGCTGGAAGATTGCATATTTCTAGCAAACACATCATTTCAAAACATAAATTACTCGTAAATCTATTACCATTAAACCAAACAGAAAATTATAATAAACGTTGTAAACAAAATTTATTAAAAAACTATCAAAATTACCAAAGGTGTGAAGGCCGAGAGCCTATCCACATTATCTTACAAATAATTCTATTAAATATGAAAACCTTATAAACATGATTCAAACTACCTAGCAATCGAATCTTGTAAATTTTGATGTAATTGTAACTTCGGAATGTATTCACTTGTATTTCTTATATATTGTAACCCGATGTTTATTCTGGGATGTACTTGAGTCATGTCATGCCCTGATGTTCCTATTTAGAGGATATATATTGTAAACAAGTCATGTCAAGTCATTGTGGGTAACCCTCCTATTGGTTAAGGGTTAAAGTCCTCGCAGTTCCGAGGAACTAGGGTTATTAGACTCACCTAGTGAAGTTGACACTAGTTGGGTTTAGTCAAGTCAGGAATTAGTATAAATAGAGAGCTACTCTATATATTTATCACACACTCATCCACACTCAGTTCTAGCACATAATTGAGGAAGAGAAAGACACTGGGGAAAGGAAGAAGAGGTTATTGCTATTGGGAGATCATCTTACTGTTTTGGGGTTTTACTTTTGGTGTTGATTCTATCTTTGAGGAAGTTGTGGGGTTTTCTCCATTTATGGTTTCCTCGAGGAAAAAAATATATTGATTGTATCTTGTGTTTGATTGTTGTGCTTGTTGTTCTCTCAGTTAAAGATCCTAATGTTATGCTAGCTTAATGTTAAAAATCTAACATGGTATCAGAGCTAACCTGAGAAGAAGACACTGTGCAGATGTGGGAAATAGGGCTTCCTACATTGTGGATATTTCTCCACAAATTTTCAGCAAAATAAGGTTGGAATAATTGTCCTCCCTAGGGTGCAAATTTCTATTGAAGCAGAATCCAATTTTGAGGTTTTTTAGTTTTGGACCCAACACTACTACTGGAAATTAGGGATTTTCACAGAAGTGGAATTTTTCAGTGAGCCCAGGCTTGGATTGATCTCCTCCTCCAAATAGAAGTTAGTGATCAAAATCAAAGCATTTGGTTGGATAGAACTCCAATAAAATCAAAACCCTAATCTGCTCCCGAACCATCACTACAAGATTTCAGCTCCAAATCCAGATCCAACATCTTGACCTGGTAAGATCTAAATATTTTGTATTTTCATTTGAGGTTCTCAGTTAAGATGTCTCATCATACCAAGATTGATGAAAAGCTTGAGGGAGCTGATAAATTTTGAGCCTGGAAGTATAGGATCTCCCAGGTCCTAGAAGAAAATGAGTTGGACTCCTATATCAGTGAGGAGGTTCCAGTTCTAGAGGGAGATGAGGCAAAGGCCTTACATAAGAAGTTGGTTATGGCAAAGAGGATCATTGTTGATTCTATCAAGGATCACCTCATACCACAGGTGTCCTCCCTCAATACAACTAAAGCTATGTTTTATGCCCTAACTAAATTGTTTGAAGGGAAGAACATAAACCAGAAGATGACTCTGAGAAACCAACTAAAGAATGCAAAGATCTAGAATGCAGAGGCCATCCAGTCTTACTTTACAAGGGCCTATGAGATCAAGGAACTACTGGAAGCGGTAGATGAAGAAGTGGAAAATGCAGATATTGTAATGACCACCTTGAATGGTCTCCCTAGGACATGGGACTCCTTTATTCAAGGAATATATGCCAGAAAGAAGTGAGTCAAGTTCAGCAGACTATACGAAGAATTATCTCAAGAATAAGCTCAGATAGTAGCTCGAGAAGAGAAAATGGGAAGTGAAGATCAAGATCTCACAGTTCACTCCAAGAAGGCAGAATAAACTCTCATCACTCCATAGGTAAGAAATTTCACCATAAAGATAAAATTATAAAGGGCCTATCTAAATTAAGATGCTATACATGTGATGAAAGAGGACACTTTGCAAAATATTGTCCTAGAAACAATATTAACTCTCATAAGAAGAAGGCAAACAAGAGAAGACATCATGCTCATGCTGCAGAGGATGATGAACCTTCCAAAAAGAGAACCATATATGAAAGTGAAGATTCTTCCAGTGATGAAGAATATGTTTTGATTTCTTCTCTTACAGGAAACATTAATCATGGAAGAAATGATTGTATTATAGATAGTGGGGCTTCCAAGCATATGATAGGATTCAAGGAATCCTTTGTGAAACTTTCAGAACATGAATTACCTCACAAGGTGAAGCTAGGAGATGACTACCAGTATCCAACAAAAGGTAGTGGGGAATCCTCCTACAAGCTAGACTCTAGAAATTCTATGATAATGAAGGAAGTATTGTTTGAACCAGGACTAAAGAAGAACCTTCTCTCCATATCTGCATTAGATGCAAAAGGAATGAAGGTTGCATTTATAGATGGTCAAGTCATCATGTGGCCAAAAGGAAAGACTATCAATGATGCAGTATTGATTGGAGAACAAGAAGGAGGATTGTATAAACTGAAGGGCCATCCAGAACAAGCTTTGGTCCATGACACATTAGAGCCAAATGAGCTTTGGCATAGAAGGCTTGCACATGTGCATTACATAGCACTACCACTTGCAAGAAAAATTGTTGAAGGTCTTCTAGAAATTCAAGCAGAACATGATGGGGTCTGCAAAGGATGTGCAAAAGGAAATAACACAAAGAAGACATTCCAAGTAGCGAGAGCAAAGCAAAAGAAATCTTGGAAATGAGTCACTTCGATGTATGCAGACCAATGTCATCAAGTTCACTAAGCGGGTATTTATACTATGTTTCTTTTATTGATGACTTTTCTAGGAAGACATGGATTTACTTTATGAAGAACAAAGATGAAGTATTCATCAAGTTCAAGGAATTCAAAGCCTTGATTGAGAACCACACTGAAAATTAGATCAAGACCTTTCGATCAGATAATGACGGAGAATTCACATCAAATGAATTCAAAGAGTTATGAAAAGACTCATAGATTAAGAGGGAGTTGTCCACTCCATACAGTCCACAACAGAATGGGATTGCAGAAAGGAAGAATAGAACTATCATGGAAGATGCAAGAGCAATGCTTTATGATCAAGATCTTCCTATGCATCTATGGGAAGAATCTTCCAGAACAACGGTGTATGTACAGAACCGTACTCCACACAGAGTACTCGAGAACAAGAATCCTAAAGAAGTTTTCTCTGCCAAGAAACTAGATTTCATCCATCTAAGAATATTCGGTTGTCATGTGTACATACACATTCCAAAAGAGAAGAGAATAAAAGTAGATCCTTCACGAGAGAAGGGTATATTTGTGGGATACTTTGAAAGCTCCAAGGCTTATAGAATATATTTCCCAAGATTCAAGAAGATTGATATCAGCAGGGATGTGACATTTGATGAAGACATAGCTTACAACAAATCTAGAAAGAGACCTACTGAATAATCTGAAGAAGCAGAAGCACCCAGAATTCATGACAAAACTATGAATGAAGAAACTCAAGAAGAAGATTGACAATTTGAAGAACCACAAAGACTTGTAGATCCACCTCAAGAGAAGAATCCCCACAAGAGGAAACCTGCTTGGGTATGAGAAATTATCCAAGGTGTGGAAAGATATGGGGCTCCAAAAGAAAACCATGGAGAAAGAAAGAGGACCAGATCCTATCATTGATAAAGAACCTGCCAATTATGAAGATGCGGCAGAACAGAAAGAATTGAAGGATGCTATGATCGAAGAGTATCAATTGATCATGAAGAATGATGTTTGGGATGTTGTCCCAAGACCAGAAGGGAAGTCTATTGTAAATTCAAAATGGATCTACAAGATCAAGCATGCTGCAGACGGTATCATAGAAAAATCTAAAGCAAGATTTGTTGCCTGTGGTTTCTTGCAGAAAGAAGGAATAGAATATGAAGAAACCTTTGCACCTATATCCAGATACACTTCCATAAGATCAGTACGTGCTATGGCTACAGTGATGAAATGGAAGATACACCAAATGGATGTCAATACTTCTTTCTTGAATGGTGTAGTAGAAGAGGAAGTGTATGTGGAGTAGCCACTTGGTTTTGAGACACATGACAGGGAATCTCATGTGTGTAGATCGAAAAAATCCCTATATGGATTGAAACAGGCACCCAGGACATGGTACGATAGAATTGATAGCTTTCTATCCAGTTTGGGATTTACCAAGAGTAAAGAGGATTCCAACCTTTACTACAAGGTTGAATATGGCAACCTAGTGATGCTCCTACTGTATGTAGATGATCTGTTTGTAACAAGTATGGATGGGTTGATTGCTGATACAAAGAGGAAGCTTGCTTCCAAGTTCAAAATGAAGGACTTGGGTATGATGCATTATTTTCTAGGCATGGAGGTGTGGCATAATGCAGATGGGATTTCCCTAAGAAAAGAGAAATATACAATAGAGATCTTGAAGAGGTTTGGGATGATGGACTGTAAGGCTATGGCCACACCTATGGCATCAAACCTGAAACTATTGAGTGATGCTTCATTAGAAGTAGTTGATGCTACAATGTATCATCAGATGATTGGGTCCTTAATGTACCTGATGAACACAAGACCAGATATTTGCTTTGTTGTGAACACCTTGAGCTAGTTCTTGACAGTTTCGAGACATGTTCACTTGATTGTTGCAAAGCATATTCTAAGGTACTTGAGGGGTACAGTTGATTATGGGATGAAGTATGAGGAGAGTCAGAAGATCAACCTGGAGGGTTATGTTGATTCATATTGGGAAGGCAATGCCATCGATAGGAAGAGCAGTTCAGGGTGTTGCTTCAGTATGGGATCAGGTGTGATCTCTTGGTTTAGCAGGAAGCAATCCTGTATGGCACTGAGTACAACTGAAGCAGAGTATGTCATAGCATTTTCAGCTAGTTGTGAGGTAGTATGGCTGAGGAAACTACTATCTGATTTATTTGATCTCCAGTTGGATGCTACTTGTATACATTGTGACAACAAGAGTTGTGTGAAGTTGTCAGATAACCCAGTGTTCCATGACAAGTCGAAGCATATCGAGATCAAGTATCACTATATCAGGGATATGGTGCAGAGGAGAGCAGTGAAGCTCTAGTATGTTGCGATGGATGAACATGTAGTTTATGTGTTGATGAAACCATTAGCCAGAGTGAAGTTTGAGTACTTCAGGGAGAAGCTTGGTGTTCTCCCGATCGAGGTTCCCTCCAAGGGGAAGTGATGAGTCTGTGAGCCATTCTGACATGGTGAGAGGATTGGTTCCTTCCATGGTCAAATGTAAGGGCTGAGGCATTCTATCTTGGTGAGAGGATTGGTTCCTTCCATGTCAGATATGAGTGCTGAGCCATTCTGATATGACTGTAGGATTTGTTCCTACATGATCGGATATAAGGGATATTTCCATTCTTGGAATGGAGGTGCCTGGTCAATTACCAAGAATACTTGGTCTAGGACTGAAGGCCATTCTGATATGACTGTAGGATGTGTTCCTACATTATCAGATGTGAGCGCATGGCCATTTTGATGTGATTGAGGGATGTGTTCCCACTTGATGAGATATAAGGGCTATTTCCATTCTCTTGGAGAATGGAGGCACCTGGTCAGTTACTAGGAACCCTCAACCTGGGGATGAGAGCCCTCCCATCATGGTTGCAGGATGTGTTCCCACATGGGTGGATGTAAGTGAAGATCCATTCCATCATGGTTGCAGGATGTGTTCCCGCATGGGTGGATGTAATTCCAGAGCCCTTCCCTCATGGTTGCAGGATGTGTTCCTGCATGGGTGGATGTAAGTGCAAAGCTCTTCCAGCATGGTTGGAAGTGCATAGCCTTTTTTAGCATGGTTGTAGGATGTGTTCCCACATGGCTAAATGTGAGTGCTGGGCCTTTCTGATGTGATTATAGGATTGGTTCCTACATGATCAGATGTGAGTGTTGGGCGTGCCTTTCTGACATGGTGTTGGATGTGTTCCTCTCATGGTCAGAAGTAAGAGCTGAGTGAGCCATTCTAACTTGGTGTTAGATGTAAGAGCTGAAGAAGACCTACATGGAGGCTAGGCCTACAACCAGCATGAAAAAGGGTTGGCTCTATAGAACTTCCTATGACAAGAAGAATCATGAGATAGCACCCGTGATGATCCATTGATGATGATCTAGCAATGATGATCCAAATCGAGTGATGATCCAGATCCAGTCATGATGTCCAGTGATGATCCAGATCAAGTGATTATCCATATCCAGTCATGATGTCCATTGATGATCCAGATCGAGTGATGATCTCCAGTGATGATCTAGATTCGAAGATGAAGATGACTTGAAGATGAAGATGAATTGAAGACGAATATGACTTGAATATGCATATGATGAAATGATCTAGAGAATAAGACCAGTGATGAAAATTGTGTCGAGAGAATACCTTCCTAGTTAAGAGGGAGTGTTGATGTAATTTTAACTTCAGAATGTATTCACTTGTATTTCTTATATATTGTAACTCGATGTTTATTCAGGGATGTACTTGAGTCATGTCATGCCCCGATGTTCCTATCAGGAAGATCTATAATGTAAACAAGTAATGTCAATTCATTATGGGTAACCCTCTTATTGGTCAAGGGTTAAAGTCCCTGGAGTTCTGTGGCACTAGGGTTATTAGACTCACCTAGCAATGTCAGCCCTAGTTGGTTTTAGTCAAGTCGGGAATGAGTATAAATAGAGAGCTAGCCTCTCTATTTATCACACACTCATCCACACTTAGTTGTAGCGCATACCTGAGGAAGAGAAAGACACTGGGGCAAGGAAGAAAGAGGTTAATGCTGTCGAGAGATCATCTTACTATTTTGGGGGTTTACTTTGCTGCTGATTCTATCTTTGAGGAAGTTGTGGGGTTTTATCCATTTATGGTTTCCTCAAGGAAAACACTGTGTTCATTTTCTCTTGTGTTTGATTGTTGTGCTTGTTGTTCTCTTAGTTAAAGATCATAATGTTATGCTAGCTTAATGTTAAAAATCTAACAGTAAAGGATTGGTTGTTGACCATTTATTAAAACTAAATAGAGTCCATCCCCAAATGCATCACGTTGTTGGATTCCTAAGTAATTAAACCATGATAATCTTCACATACAACCATATTAACAAACGAAGGATTACAACCTTTAAAAACAGTCACAGTAAGTACGGACCCAAGATCAAATCCTATATGTACAAAATGAAAATACTCAACATATTACAGGTTGCATTATTTACGCAGGTTCTAAACCCTTATAGGTTGTTGTAATTTATTAAAACACCATGCATAAACTATGGAAAAGAGCTACAGTATTTCCTATAAAATTACATACATAGACACTATTTTTCCCTTAAAAATTAAACTACTTATACAGAGACTACATTGCAAATCCAAAGCCTGGGCCATGAGGTTATGACTTCCTGTAGAAAGACAACCAACCAATAAACAAACATAGCTACCTTCTCATCAACCAAAATGCATCCATTAAAACCATATATTTTCACCATTCACATCCTTTATCAATCCTTGGCAACGCATGTACCATTACAAAGCAATGGCACTGTTAAATTAAATAAATCCATTACAAGTTGATAGAGCTATTTAAAAGACACCAACAAAAATCCCATTAAGAGTCATTTAAATACCCAAATCCATTTCATAGGAAATGGTAAACCAACCACACAGAGCCCAATATATTCTCAACCAGAAAAAAATATCAAATTTACAATTACAGATCCATGCACATGATTTACACAGTCACATTGATATAATTCCCAAAACGATACAAATAAACCCCAATATCCAACCAAACAATGAATATATTAAACCATACATTCCCCCAGACCAAGTTTCAAAGTCCTCTGATAAAACAGAGAAAGTGTAATGTATGGGTACATGCCCCTTGCCATTCGTGGGGCTTACCAGGAATTGGTTGCACAGGAAACCCAACAAATATACCTTACAAAACATAGAGTACCCACTCTCTGCTCACCTACACAACAAAAATGAAATGGGATCACAAGTATTCCAAATCAACTGTAACCAAAACAAAAACGCAAAGGTGCAACCACACGAACCATTCATACCTTCTAATGATCTCAAGGTAGTCTAGTTGCATTGCATGGATATGAAGCTCCCACCTAGAGCATGAAACCTCCCTCCAAACCACAATGAATACCAAAAGAATGAATTCAAAATTCTAATGAAGCACTTAAGGCAGACAACTTGCAAAAACCAAGGTGCATTCAATGTGCCAACCTGGCCACCACCTCCATGCAAATCAAAACCCACAATTGCATAGAGTGGCTTCACACTTCTCACCATCGTATTAAACCCCATCATCTTAGTCTTAAACCCTCTACTATTGCGAATTTCTAGGATTTAGCCATAGTTTCGACAGCATAACATATGCCATAACATAAACTCCACTTTAAGGTTTGACCATAGAAGTTTTATAAACAAGGTTTTAAACCTTCACCCCCACATTTGTTGCAAACATGCTTGCATATATATATTATAGCCACTTCTTACCATAGATATAAGGTATAGTATAGTATTAGGACACTTTCTCCTATTTTAACTTTTTGAGCATAGGAATATCTTAGTTTAGGCGAGTATTGCTATAGATGTGAGAACGTTGTTTTTTCCACGTTCACAAGACTAATTTCACCGGTGAAATCAAATGCAGAAGAATATAAAAAAATGCATCACTTCATGATGAACTAAGTAAACCTCATAGCATAGGAACCTTACCTTTCTGAGTGTACCTTTAAGGGACAAAACCCCGCCACTCCACACCTTGACATACAGAGGTAATTCAACCTCTTTATAATGAGAAATAAACAAATTAAATACACATAAAACGAAAGTAAGATGTAAAAAAAATTAAGTATCGAGAATATCAGTAAATAAGATAGACATGGAATGTAATCTTATGAATACATCAAAGTATAGAAAAACAATATGTCGACATCATCATCACCCAAGAAAAACAACTAAGGAAAGAAACAGACAGAAATTAGGTTCAGTTCTTCAAACAAGTTTTTATTTCATAGTAGAAATGATGATATCCTTAAGATCTAGTAGTTAATTGGCTTACGAAATTGATTTTTTTATTTTATTTTTGGGAAATTACAAATAGTATTAGAGCCAAGTTTCAAACACTAAGAGACCTAATGGGCACTACCAAACATTCGTTGTAGAGATAAAACACTTCAAAAATGTATTTGAAATTTTTGTTTTAACTAATAGAAAATTGTTTTTACTAAACATTTTAATTGTAGGATCTAAAATAACAATCCATATCACGAATAAAGAAGAATACAATAATTGACAAAGAAATATGAATTCCCCAAAATGGGAAGGAGAATTGGTGGTAGAATTAAAATATTATTTAATGAAAACCATACAGAGTCTGCAAGCAAACTTTCAAAGCTTCAAAGATGACAATATGAAGGAAAGAAAAGAGCAGCACACAATTAATGAAGCTTTACTCTGGAACATGACAAGAGGAATACCACATGGACAACTTACCCATTCCACCAATAAAACTAAAGAAAATGATGATCACAAATAGGCCAACAACCCAAGGGAAGGGTGAAAATAAGAGAACACACTTGAACTTCCAGAAAGAGATTATCACAGTATTTTCAGTGATAAATCACTTTCTCCTTGCAGAAAGAGGTGGAAAAATGATGACAACCTCCAAGGAGAATTTCAAAATATAAAAGCCCCAACCTATGGAAGAGAGATGAATACCGGGGAAAGAGTTGAACAATGGCTTCAAGGTATGAGTAAATAATTATGAGTACACAACTACTCTAGTGAAATGAAATCTCGTCTAGTCATCTATAATTCAAATGGAAAAGAAGCTAGATGATGGAGAGACCTAAAGCATACCAAAGAGGATGAAGTAAAAGAATTCAAATGGAGTAACTTTTGCATAATATTTAAGGAGAAATACATGTATGAGAGATTATTTGAAAGGAAAGTGAAATAATTTCATGAGTTCAGGATCGGCTCCATGACCATGGATTCCTTCATTAACATATTTTTGGATTTGTTACATTACATGCCTTACATAAAGGACAAGAAAGTGAAGATACAACAGTTTTTGTGATGTCTTCCTCCCAATTTTCAAGAGATAATTGAGTTTGACGTGCCCAAAACTTTGGACACTACCTTCCACGAAACTAGGATTTGTTAAGAGAATGGACAACTTAGGCAGGAAAATATAAACAAAAGTCTAGATATGTCTACGACCTTCTCAAACAATCGTAGACCTTGTTTTAAACCACCACTCTATAGAAAATAGAACAACATTGTTCCATCCAATAGAAACTTCAACAAAATAGGTACAAAGCCAAATGCGCCTGCACCAAAATTCCAACTGACCAATAGCAAACGAAGGAGCCAAGGTTTCCCCACTGCAGGTTAGTTGTTGGAAATTCCAAGGACCCCATTATGCCATAGATTTTCCAAACAAGACTGGTGGAGTATTACATAATCTATAGGAGGACCCAATGGTAGAGGACTTGGCTAGCACACCAAGGATCTATGTAGCACTTGATGGCCAATAAGCAGACCATCAGACCACTATGGTCGAAAGAGAAGGTAATTTTTCAAACACTTCTATTTCAATTTTGATTGCTCCTGGTTCTTGCCGAAGCTATGTATCACCCAATATTGTTGAAACATGTAAAATAGAGAAAGTAAAACATGAGAAACTATGGTTGGTACAATTATCCATGACTACGAAAAGAAATGTTTCAGAAATAGTGAGAGATTGTGAGGTAAACTTGAATGGTTTTCTCGCTAAAATAGATTGAATATCTTATCCTTAGGATTGTACAATGTACTTATTGGCATGGATTGGTTGGAACAACACCATGTCATGCTCGATTGTCTAAACAAGTCAATCTTATGCACGAATAACCAAGGAAATCTGACAAATATTCAAGGTATACCTAAGAAGGTTTCCATTAGATAGATATAAGCCTTACAAGTGAATAATTGTATAAGGAAGGAATGTAAACTATTTGTAGTAAACATCCAGGATGTAGAAGCTCAAAGAGAACATCACATCGAGGAATTTTTGGTTCTTATGGACTTTATATATGTATTTCCTAAGGAAATATCAAGATTACCACCCAAACAAGACTTAGATGTTTCCATAGAGCTGACACCAGGGTCAGTACTAGCTTCAAAGTCCCCATACCACATGAGCACAGCAGAATTGTTGGATCTCAAGTTGCAGTTATCAGATTTTGTTGAGAAGGGTTATATCTGACCGAGTGTGCCCCCTTGGGGTGCACCTATACTTTTCGTAAAGAAGAAGGACGATACAATGTGGATGTGCATCGATTACCACCAACTTAACAAAATGACCATCAAGAACTCTTACCCACTCCCTAGGATCGATGACTTGTTCGATAAAGTCCAAGGAGCAAATATTTTTTCAAAGATCGACTTGCGGTAAGGATACCATCAAGTATGGATCCGTGATGAAGATATACATAAAACGACCTTTTGAACGCGATACAGCCACTACAATTTTGTAGTAATTCCTTTTGGGTTAACCAATGCACCAACAAATTTTATGTGCTCGATGAACAATATCTTTAGTAAATACCTAGATAAGACTTTATTAGTATTTATAGATTACATATTAGTTTACTCAAAAAGTAAAGAAGAACATGAGGGGCATCTCCGCGTAGTACTATGGGTGTTACAGGAACACCAGCTTTAATTAAGTTTAACAAATGTGATTTTTACAAACCACATATACAATACCTAGGTCACATCGTTTATGAGAAGGGGATATCGGCTGACCCAGAAAATATTAAAGCCATAGAGGATTGGCCTACCCCTACCTGTGTTAGTGACATTAGGTCATTTTTTGGATTAGCGGGTTACTACCAAAAGTTAAAGGAGAAATTTTCAATTATTACTTGTCCCATGACATCCTTACAAAAGAAGGAAAACAAGTTTTATGGATGACCAACTGCGAGGAAATTTTTCATAAGATTAAGCAGCTTCTGACTACTGCATCGATACTACAAATTGCGGATCCCGATGGGGATTTCCTTGTTTGCATAGATGCATGAAAGGAAGGACTTGGAGGATTCCTCATGTATAATGATTAGGCGATCTATTACGAGTCACATAAATTTAAGGAACATGAACAAAATTATCCCACTGACGATCTTGAGATAGCAGCCACTATCCACGCCTTGAATTTGTGGAGACACTATCTCTTGGGGAAGAAGTTTCTTTTGAAGAGAGTCAACATGATTCTGAAGTACTTGTTTGACCAACTAGATCTAAATGACAGGCAGGCCAGATGGTTGGCCTTCCTTAGGGAGTACCATTTCGAATTAAAGAATATAAAGAGAAAGGAGAATAAAATTTTCGATGCTTTAAGTCGACGAGCACATATGTTAAATGAGGTAGCCTTAAGCCAAACAGATTCATATTTTCACGATAGGATCAAGATGGAAAATGGAGTTGACCATTTCTATGTTGAAGTCCTAAAAATATCCAAGAGGATAGGTTGTTTCAACAACAAAAAGAGTATAAGGTAGACAAGACCGGATTATTGTTGTCCAAGGAGAGATTGTATGTTCTAGAGGGAGGGGACATCAGGTCCAGCATCCTAATGAAATTCCATTAGAAACCCTACTCAGGGAATGCGGGATATCAAAAGAAGACATTAGCATTAAATAAACATTTTTTCTGGCCAAAGTTAAAGCCCTACATAGCATTATTCATTGCAAAATGTCAAGAGTGTTACCTAGTCAAATATGAGCACCAACATCCTTCAAAACTACTACAATTATTACCCATTCCAGAATGGAAGTGGGAGGTTATTAGTATGGATTTTATTATGGGACTACCAACGAGTAAAAAAAATGATTCCATATTTGTAGTGGTTGAAAATTTATCAAAAGAACCACACTTTATCCAAGTTAAGTCAACCTACAAGGAAGTTAACATTGCTGACATTTTCTTAAAGAAGATATTTAGATTGCATGGGATACCCAAGGCAACCATCTCAGATCGACACAAGAAGTTTACCGGTAACCTTTGGAGATCTTTATTATCCGGTTTAGAGATGTAGTTAAACTTTAGTACTTCTTACCACCTGCAGATAAACGGGAAGACAGAATGAGTAAACCATATTTTGGAAGACATGCTTAGAATGTTTGTTATGAACAATCCCACCAAGTGGGAGGATTATCTGCACCTCACATAATTTGCGTATAACAATGGATACTAGACCTCATCTAATAAAAGTCCCCTCGAGTTACTCTATGGACAGAAGTGTAGAACACCAGTTACATGGGATAGCTCGATGGACCGGCTCATGTTAGGGCCACACTTACTACAGGACCTAGAGAAACTAGTCACCAAGTTACAACAGAACCTTAAAGAAGTGCATGATCTCTAGAAGAGTTATGCTGATAAGAAAATAAAGGATAAGGATTATCAGATTAGCGGACATTTTTACTTAAAACTAAAAGCGAAGAGAATCTCATTGAACTTGGGAAGATGTAGAAAGTTGGCAACAATATTTTGTGGACCCTTTGAGATACTAGACAAGAAGGGGCCAGTGGCATATGAATTAGCTCTACCTGCTCATATAAGGGTTCATAATTTTTTCCACGCATCTTTATTGAATAAATATGTATATGATACTAAACATGTTATTGATTGGTCCTTGTTATAGGTGGAACCTGAAGGGGATTTTGTACCCAAACCCCTTCATATTCTAGACAAAAGAAGTGCAGCTCTAAACGCACACCATAAGACAACTAGAAGTGCAATGGAATCACTTTGAGGCCAATGAGTCCACTTGGGAGAATGAAGCCTCCGTGAGAGAGGCTTACCTTGCCTTGTTTCATGACTTCATTCCTAGTCCCTAGAACACCGGGATGATGTTGTTCTAAGTGGGGAGGTAAGTAATATCTAGAATTTTGACCTTAACTATGATGGACATGAGTCCCATTCCAAATGAGTCACTTTGATGTTTATGGTTTTATATTGGGTGAAGACTCCACTGCACATGAGTTATGTTGATTAGTTATATATACTGGGCGTAAGCCGATGCATATGCTTTTATTACCATGTATGTGATATATATATTGGGCATGGACCTGAATGAACAAGGATTATGGTCATAGCACAATAACTGATGTATTATGTGTTTTACCTTAATGCATGTACTGAAATTATTATTGTGATAAAATGTGCATAAGATTGAATGCATGATCGAGTTCTATAATGTGTTGGGGAAAAACCCTAAAGCACATGAGTAATGATATTTTGTGTTGAGTGCAAGCTCTGCAGCACATGAGTAATTAGATTTTGTGTTGAGTGCAAGCACTGGAGCACATGAGTTATGATATTTTTATTGATCATAAAGATCTGGAACACATGAATTACAAGAATTGGAAGTGTCGAAAAAATGCTTGGATCATTCCAAATTGATGTTGACCATAAACTTCAGAGAATCGGATCCTTGGCCATTGTATCCCTAGGTGTATTATACAAGTACATCCTAGCATTAGTGTTGAGAAAGAGGCTCTGGAATTGCACTAAGTGTAACTCCTTGTTTTTAGCATTAATATTGGGCTCTGAATAGCGCTAGGAGTTACATTAATTAAGTTGTGTTGAGTGAGAATGACTCTGAAAAGAACTGACCTTATCTTACTTGTTTTTAAAGTTGATTAAATAAAATTTTGAATTTCTACTTATCATCAAGTACTGAAGAACTACCACGATGCACGAGGTAATCCAAGATGCAAGGAGGTGTAGAGATTCCTAACTTAGTCGACCAACCATACCTAAAGGCCTTAATAAAAGAAATAGTATAAAGCGAGTAAAAGCATGAGGAAAATGAGATCATGTTACATGATGCATAATTAAATGTTAAACAATAATATATATAGTTCATATGTAATATGGATAAAAGGATAAATATTTATATTAAATATAAAGAAATAATAATAACTATATATAATGAATAAAGAGTCTATGTAATTATGATTTATTAAAATGATTACATAAATATTTAATCCTATAAAGTCAAATTAGGAACTAGTAAAAGAGTTCCTAAGTCAAGCAAACTAAATATTAAATCCCACACAAATCAATTAAAGATTATTTTCAAGAAAATAATGGATTCTTGATCCAACTGAAGTTTTAAAACAACTTCACTTTTTCCTAAACATTGTCTATAAAGACCTAAGCCAAGGGAAGGCTTATATTGAACCTGATATTCCAAATAAGAGAATCCTCGGCTTTAGGAGCTCTAGATTACTTGCATGTTGGAACTAACTTGGGTGGATATAGATTAGAACCAGGAACCATTCTAGGTCATTGTTGGGAGGAACGTGGCAGTTCCCAAGTTATTCGGTTAATAGATCTAATGTTAGAGGTAACTGGATTTTATAAATTCTGTGTGTTTATGTGTGCAGGTTTTCTACCATTAAACAAATTTAATAGTTAAAGGTATGAGGATTCTTCCCATTTAAAAAGTTCTATAAATCATGTTTACAGATTTTACTTATAGTATTTATGCTCTAAACTAAAGAGCTGCAAATTTTACTTCCCAGTTGTTCATATGTTTTAGGTTATATTTGTTGTCTAAAGTAAAACTCAAATTTTAAATTCTAGACAAAATTCTAGGGTATACAACTTTAAGATTTATATTTATTTAGTTTAGGAATTTATGTTAGAGTTTGTAACCTAGAATAAAAACCTAGCTTCTAGTTAAAACTTAAAAAATTCAAACTAAGTTACAACCTATGTCACATATTAAACTAAGCCAATTACAAAACCTATTTATAAACAATCAAACCACAGATCGAATCTCTTAATTTACCAAATCAAAACCCTAAAAATAAATCATAGTGTTGGTAGATTGCATATTTCTAGAAAACAAATCATTCCAAAACATAAATTACTCATAAATCTATTACCATCAAACCAAATGGAAAATTATAATAAACGATGTAAAGGAAATTTATAAAACAACTATAAGAATTAACAAAGGTGTGAAGGTCGAGAGCCTATCCATGTTTTCTTCCAAATCATTCTATTAAATATCAAAACCGTATAAACATTATACAAACCACCCAACAATCGAATCATGTAAAGGATTGGTTGTCGGGCGTTTATTAAAACTAAACAAATTCCATCTCGAAATGCATCGCGTTGGTGGATTTCCAAGAAATTAAACCATGATAATCAACACTTACAGCCATATTAACAAACAAAGGATTACAACCTTTAAAAATAGTCACAGTAAGTACAAACCCAGTATTGAATATTGTAAGTACAAAATGAAAATACTCATCACATTACAGGTTGCATTATTTAAACAGGGTCTAAACCTTTATAGGCTGCCATAGTTTATTAAAATGCCACACATAAACTACGGAATAGAGTTGCGCTCTTCCCCAAAAATTTATATACATAGACACAAATTGTCCCTTAAAAATTAAACTACATCTACATAGGCTGTGTTGCAAACACCAACCCTGGGCCATGAGCTTACTTCTTCCTATAGAAAGAAGACCAAACTATAAACAAACAGATCTACCTTCTCATCAACCAAAATGCATCTATTAAAACCATATATTTTCACCATTCACGTCATTTATCAAGACTTGGCAATGCATGTGCCAATGTCACTGTTAAATTAAAGAAACACATTACAAGTTGACAGAGCTATTTGCAAAACATGAACAAAACTCCCATTAAGAGTCATATAAAACCCAAATCCATTTCATCGCAAATGGTAAACCAAACAAACAGAGCACAATATCTTTTGAACCAATCAACAATATCAAATTTACAATTATAGATCCACGCATAGGATTTACAGATCCACACATAGGATAATTCCCAAACCAATGCAAATAAACCCCAACATCCAACCAATCAATGAACAACTTAAACCATACATCCCCTAGACCAAGTTTCGAACCCCTATGATAAAACACAACAAGTGTAATGTATGGGTGCAGGCCCATTTCCATTTGTGGGGCTTACCAAGAATTGGTTGCATGTGAAACCCAATAGCCCTTCCTTCCAAAAAATAGAGTACCCACACTCTTCTCACTTCCACAACAAAAAATGAAATGGGATAAAAAGTATGCCAAATCAACTATAATCAAAACAAAAATGCAAAGGTGAAACCATACGAACCATGCATACCTGCTAAGGAGCTCAAGGTAGTCTGGTTGCATTGCATGGATGTACGGATCCCACCTGGATAGTGAAACCTCCCTCCAAACAAAAATAAATACCAAAAGAATGAATTCAAAAACCTAACGAAGAGATTAAGGTAAACAACTTACGAAAACCAAGGTGCATTCAATGCACCAACCTGGCCAACACCTCCATGGAAATCAAAACCCACAATTGCATAGTGTGGCTTCACACTTCTCACCATCATATGAAACCCCATCACCTTAACCTTAAACCCTCAACTATTGTGAATTGCTAGGATTTAGCCATAGTTTCGATGGCATAACATATGCCATAACATAAACTCCTCCACTTTAATATTTAACCATAGAAGTTTTATAAACAAGGTTTTAAACCTTCACCCTGACATTTGTTACAAACATGCTTGCATATATATACTATAGCCCCTTCTTACTATATATATAAGTTATAGTCTAGGCTTAGGACCCTTTATCCTCTTTTAAATTTTGAGCATAGGAATAGATTTGTTGAGGTGACAATTGTTGTAGATGTTAGGACGTGTTTTTTCCACGTTCACAAGACTAAGTTCACTGGAGAAATCACCTGCAGAAAAATATAAAAACATGCATTAGTTCATGATGAACTAAGTAAACCCCGTATCATAGGAACCTTACCTTTCTTAGTGGACCTTTAAGGGATAGAACCTCACCAGTCCACCCCTTGACATATAGAGGTAATTCAACCTCTTCATAATGAGCAATAAACAATTTAAATACATGCAAAACAAAATTAAGATGTAAAAAAAAGTAATAATTGACAATATCAGTAAATAAGATAGGCATGGAAAGTAATCTTATGAAGGAATCAAAGTATAGAACAAAAATATCTAGACATCATCATCAACAAGGAAAAACAAATAAGGAAAGTAACACACAGAACTTAGGTTTAGTTCTTCAAACAATTTTTTATTCCGTGGTATAAATGAAGATGTCCTTAAGATGTAGAAGTTAACTAGCCTATCGTTTTTTCTTTGGATTTTAAAGGCATTACAAGTGGTATCAAAGCCCAGATTCAAACACTAAGAGACCTAATGGGCGCTACCAAACATTCGTTGCAGAGATAAAACACTTCAAAAATGTATTTTAATTTTTTTTTAAGTAACAGAAAATTATTGTTACTAAATATTTTAATTGCAGAATCTAAAAGAACAGTCTAGATCATGAATACAAAAGAAGACAACATCCAACAAGGAAATCTAAATTCCCCAACACGGGGAGAGGAACTGGTGGTATAATTAAATTCTGATCTAATGAAAACCATACAAAGTCTACAAGCATACTTCCAAAGCTTCAAACATGACAATATGAATGAAAGAAAAGAGCAATAAGCAATTAATGAATCTTTAATTTGGAACATGATGGGAGGAACCCCTCATAGACATCCTACCTGTCCCACTAATAAAACTAAAGAAAATGATCACTGCAAATGGGCCAACATCCCAATGGAAGGGGGAAAAGAAGAGCACACACCTGAACTTCTAGAAAGAGATTATCACAGTCTTTCCAGTGATAATTCACTTTCTCCTTGTAGAAAGAGGCAGAAAAATGATGACAACTTCCAAGTTGAATTTCAAAAGATAAAAGCCCCAACCTATGAAGGAGAGATGAATACCAGGTAGAGAGCCGAAGAATGGCTTCTAGGTATGAGTAAACACTTCTGAGTACAAAACTACTCTATTGAAATGAAATCCCATCTAGCCATCTATAATTTAAATGGAAAATAAACTAGATGGTGGAGAGACCTAAAGCATACCAAAGATGATGAAGTAAAAGAAATCAGATGGAGTAACTTTCACAGAATATTTTAGGAGAAATACATGTCTGAGAGATTCTTTGACAGGAAAGTGAAAACATTTCATGAGATAAGGATGGAGTCCATCACCCTGGTTGCCTTCATTGACATATTTTTGGATCTGTTACATTGCATTCCTTACATAAAGGATGAGAAAGTGAAGATACGACAGCTTTCTGTATGTCTTCCTCCCAATTTTCAAGAGAGAATTGAGTTTGAAATCCCCAAAACTTGGGACACTACCTTGCAAAAATATAGGATTTGTTACAAGCATGGATAGATTAGGCAGGAAAACATAAATAGAAGTATATACAGGTCTAGGAATTTCTCAGAAAATCGTAGACCTAGTTTCAAACCACCACCCTACATAAAACAAAACAACAACTTTCCAGCTAACAAAAACTTCAACAAAAAAGGTACAAAGCCAAATGTTCCTGCACCAAATGCCTACCAACCAACAACAAATGGAGGAGCCAAGGTTTCCCTGGTGCAGGTTAGTTGTTGGAAATGTCAGGGACCCCATTATGCTAGATATTGTCCAAACAAAACTAGTGGAGTCTTACACAATCTACATGAAGACCCAATGGTAGAGGACATGGCTAGCACACTGAGGATCTATGCAACACTTGATTTCCGAAAAGCAGACTCATCGGGCCACTATGCTTGAAATAGAAGGTAAGGTTTCAAACCCTTCTATCTCAATTTTTATTGATCCCGGTGCTTGCCAAAGCTATGTATCACCCAATATTGTTGAAACATGTAAATGAGACAGAGAAAAACATGAGAAATTGTGGCTAGTACAATTAGCCACCAGTGCAAAAAGAAAGGTTTCATAAATAGTGAGAGATTGTGAGGTAAACTTGAACGGTTTTCCCGCTAAAATAGATTTGAATATATTACCCTCAAGATTGTACAATGTACTTATTGGCATGGACTGGTTGGAACAACACCATGTCATGCTCGATTGTCTAAAAAAGTCAATCTTGTGCATAAATAACCAAGGAAATTAGACAAAGATTCAAGGTATACCTAAGAAGGTTTTCATTAGATAGATATCCACCTTACAAGCGAATAAGTGTATAAGGAATGGATGCAAAATGTTTGCAGTAAATATCCAGGATGTAGAAGCTAAAAGAGAACATCACATCGAGGATGTTCCAGCTCTCATGGATTTTACGAATGTATTTCCTAATGAAATACTGGGATTACCACCAAAACGAGACTTAGATTTTTCCATAGAGATGACACCAAGGTCATTACCAGCTTCAAAATCCCCATACCGCATGAGCGCACTAGAATTGGTGGAGCTCAAGTTGCAGTTATAGGATTTGATTGGGAAGGGTTATATCCGACTGAGTCTGTCCCCTTGGGGAGCACCTATACTTTTCATAAAGAAGAAGGATAGTACGATGTGGATGCGCATCGATTACCACTAACTTAACAAAATGACCATCAAGAACTGTTACCCACTCCCTAGGATCGATGAGTTGTTTGATCAAATCAGAGAAGTAGAGATATTTTCAAATATTGATCGGTAGTCCAAATACCATCAGGTACAAATCCACAATGAATATATATACATAAAACGACCTTTCGAATGCGATACGACCACTACAAGTTTGTAGTAATGCCTTTTGGGTTAACTAATGCACCAACAAATTTTATGTGCATGATGGACAATATCTTCAATAAATACCTAGAGAAGTTTGTATTGGTATTTATAGAGGACATATTAGTTTACTAAAAAATTAAAGAAGAAAAGGAGGAGCATCTCTGCATAGTACTATGGGTGTTACGAGAACAACAGCTTTACTCTAAGTTTAGTAAATGTTATTTTTACAAACCACAGATACAGTACCTAGGTCACATCATTTCCAAGAAGGGGATAGTCATTGAACTAGAAATGATTAAAGCCATCGAGGATTGGCCTACCCCTACCTGTGTCACTGACATTAGGTCATTTTTGGGATTAGTGGGATACTACCGAAAGTTAATAGAGAAATTTTTGAAGATTTCTTGTCGCATGAACACCTTACAAAAGTTGGAAAACAATTCTTTATTGACAACCAAGTTTGAGGAAATTTTTCAAAGGCTTAAGAAGATTCTGACTACTACACCGATACTACAAATTGTGGATCCCGATGGGGATTTCATTGTTTGCACATATGCAAGCAAGGAAGAACTTGGAAGATTCCTTGTGCAGAATGATTTCTTGATCAGTTACAAGTAGCGAAAATTAAAGGAGCAAGAACAAAATTATCCCACCCATGATCTTAAGCTAGTATCCATTATTGTAATATCCCAAATACTAATATTCTCTAATTTTCTATGATTGTGCTGACTTGCACACTCAATCTCATACAAATTTGCAAAATAACTATGCATGCAAAATCGCCATGCAAAAATTCCCTAAAATATAGTTTAATTAGGGTTAGGGTTTTGCAGAGAGAAATTAACACTTACCACTGATATTATAGCTGATAATGACTCCAAATATAGCTGCATGCAAAAGGATACGAATGGGTGGTCTAATAATGCTCTTTTCCTCTGATGTTACATCCCTGTAGTACTGTAAAAACCCTCCAGACTGAAGGTGACATTTTTGTAGGAGGAGAGGTCCATTTTGGATGAAAATTTTTGAGCTTTTCCATCTATTGATGTCAAAGAGATGGCCTGGAACATGCAGAGGTTTGGCTGCCTATAAGTGACCTAGAAAATTGATTAGCAGTTCTGTTGTTCATTCCCCCAACTGATCTATTTGGCTGATAGCCGCTCTAGGTGAGCAAACTGATGGCTGATAATCACTACATACCGTAGGATAGGCCTGTTGAGAAATAGGAATCTTACATGTGGAGGAAATACTGGGTTTTGTTGTCCCAATGAATCCTTCTGTGTTTTCCCTGCTACTTCCAGTTGCAAAATGTGGACCTGCTAATAACCCTTTAGAATGTGCTGGATATCCGAATAATGTAGTATATGATGGATGCAATGGATAAACCTGGATGATATATCCCAATAAGAGTCTAGGGCAGATATCTCACTGTTGAACCCTCGCTATCTGAAGACACCGTCTCTAACCCCAACTGTTGTGGTTGCAGGCTGTGCTGCTGCTCGAAACTCCAATATCAATGAACAATAACGATAGATATCTTCTTTGGTCTCATAATCCCATTAAATAGAGTCTCATGTACTTTTAGGGTTTGCATGTAACTTTTAGGGTTTATTCTTCACTTTTGCATGCATGCATTTCTAATTTTATGTTGACTTTAATAATGGCTAAACAAGGCCTGAGTGCTCCGCATGCTTTTGGATATGAACTCTGATGGCCCTCCTTCTACACATATGACTTAACAATGCTGAATTGATGTACCTTATGATCCTATTTCTATCAGTCCTTAGTTCCTTAGTTATTCCCTTTTTATAAAAAATGAAAAATTATAGTCCTCCCTGGCCAAAGATTGTTTGTCCTCGAGTAATGCAAACACAACTCCACAATCAATCAAACTGAACCAACTGAATCTGGGGATGATCCCAGGGTCCCAAATTATCCTAGGATATTTGTAGCACCCTCTACTCAAAGCATTGCACTGCATAGTACCATCACAAGATATCCCATGGAAGCCTCCTATAAGTAAAGTAACTAACCAAGCTGTAAACAAGGTACCATCACAATAGACCTCCTGAAAGCATCCTCTAGCAATCACCAAAATACCAGTCAATATAATCCCAGGGTCCCAAATCAATATGAGAATTGTAGAAGTCAAAATGCATCCATCACTACCCTGAGTAGTATCAACACAAGGAGCATCCTAAAGACTCCCAAGTAACCCCATCAGTAAACATTGTATCCATCCCTCATACGGTCTCCCACCTGGATCCCAATGCAAACTTGTGCATCTTTCATCCCAAATATCCCAATGCTCTTGTGGGACTATACCCTTGGCGAGGAATTTCCTCCTAAGAATCACCCACTCAATAGGACACTAGCTCTTAATCTCTCTCCAATCCAATCCCCAAAAAGGACCTTGTCCATAAGCACCATCACAAGGAATAATCCTACCAAGATGACATTCTTCCCTTCTGATTTAAACTGGAATGCTCATATACTACTGTCCAATTTCTTGATCTTGGCCAACCTGTAAAAACCATCCGCCATTATGCAAATATGGACTCAAGCTACTGCACGCCTTGTCTATGTACTTCTGAAGAGGACTGCTTTGAAATGTAATAGTATGTTTCTTCTGTTGCACCAACAAGGAATCCAAAATCTCTCCAATACTAGAAAGCCTCATCGCTGACTTGCTACATACAACTCGAAGAAATGTAAGCTCAACATCTCATTGTACTATGGTTTCTCGAAGTATCTTGGTCCTCTCTTTCATTGCTAGAATGCTTTCTCTAACATGCTCAATCTTATTTTGGTGTCTATCATCTGTAAGCTTTGTCTCATGCATGTATAAACTCTCCCTAACCTCCATGTGTGAGTTCCCACTGTCTCGACTGTTGTGCTTATTGCCTTGCACCACACGTATTTCGTCTGTCATAACTATTTGGACTCCTGATGTAGGTGATGAAGAGTATACCAACTCCAACTCATCATATGGCTTGACCACAATCTGACTAGCGAATGTGCTGGTGTCACTAGACTCACATGATGGATCTAATTCTATCTCCTCATGCACATCTTCATCATGTAGTGTTAAATCCAAATCAAGCTCACCAACAACCTGTCCTTCGTGCTCATCTTTCTTCACTCTCCCAACTATGTGTTTAAGGAGATCCTCATCCAAATCCTTGGGTTGGATCCCGAACTTGATGGTGTAATAATCTTGAAAGGAAAATGCTACACATATCTCATCACCCAAGTCTAGATACTCTTGATATCGAGGCAAGTGTTGAAATACTGCTAATCTATGCAAATCTCTACTCCGGATGATGGCATCTACTACGGTGGTGGGCCTATTGTAAGCTCTGGGTTTGTTCTTACTTTTAAAGTGGCAGAAGTATGTAAAGGTCATGGCTGAATGGGAGTCATCTCTTGAATCTCTATACTCTCTTAGATAGCCATTCATGGATTCTTCTGGTTCTACTTGTGCTAGAGGCCTTGCAACTAGACTATCTAAGAATTGATGCATGGTAGGTCAAGAAGGCTTGTTGTATATATGGGGATGGATTTGCATGTTGGTATGTAATTACTCCCAACTACTACTAGTGGATACCCTGTCACTATTGGGAATCAAGGGACTGTGTGGTGTGGGCCCATTTTTCTCTGTCATTTGCCTTAAGGTACTCATCATTTATTTTTGCCCAGTAGTGAGTTCTTGTATGGTTGATATGAGACTATTGAAAGTTATTTTATCATCATCGGCCATTGTTTCTTTTCCCTTTCCAAACTGATACTCTGTGTCCCCCAACTTGATGCCCTCTAACTCCTCTTCTCCTCTATCATTGTTTCTAAACCTCTGTCTGTGGTCAGTAATGTTGTATGGGTCTTCTAAATTCATTTACAATTTTGCATACCCACAACTGGGCAGGAACATGCTCTGATACCACTGTAATATCCCAAATACTGATATTCTCTAATGTTCTATGATAGTACTAACTCGCACACTCAATCTCATACAAATTTGCAAAATAACTGTGCATGCAAACTCGCCATGCAAAAATGCCCTAAAATATAGCTGAATTAGGGTTAGGGTTTTCCAGAGAGAAATTAACACTTACCACTAATATTCTAGCTGATAATGACTCTAGAGATAGCTTCATCCAGAAGGATATGGATGGGTGGTCTAATAATGCTCTTTTCCTTCGATGTTACAGCCCCGTAATACTGTAAAAACCCTCTAGACTGAAGGTGATGTTTTTGTAGGAGGAGAGGTCCGTTCGAGATGAAACGTTTTGACCTTGTCCATCTGTTGATGCCAGAGAGATGGCCTGGCACATGTAGAGGTTTGGCTGCCTCTAAGTCTCCAACCCCAACTGTTGCAGCTACACGCTATGCTGCTGCTCGAAACTCCATTATCAATCAACAATAACAATATATATCTTCTTTGGTCTCATAACCCTCTTAAATAGAGTCTCATGTACTTTTAGGGTTTTCATGTCACTTTTAGGGTTTATGCTTCACTTTTTCATGCATGCATTTCTAATTTGATGTTGACTTTAATAATGACTAAACAAGGTCTGAATGCTCCACATGTTTTAGGATATGAACTCTGATGGCCCTACTTTTACACCGATGACTTAATAATGCTGAATTGATGTACCTTCTGCTCCTACTGCTATCAGTCCTCAGTTATTCCCTTTTTATAAAAAATGGCACATTACAATTATCCATGCCTTGAAGATGTGGAGACACTATCTCATGGGGAATAAGTTTCTTTTGAAGACAGAAAACATCAGTCTGAAGTACTTGTTTGACCAGCCATATCTAAATGCGAGCCAGGCCAAATGGGTGGCCTTCCTTAGCAAGTACCATTTTGAATTAAAGCATATAAAAGGAAAGGAGAATAAAATTGCCGATGCCTTAATTTGATGAGATCATATGTTATATGAGGTAACCTTATTCCAAACTGATTCATATTTGCATGATAGGATCATAACGACAAACAGAGTTGACCATTTATCTGTTGAATTCCTCAAAAAGATCCAAGAGGAGATTTTTTTTCAAGAGAAAAATGAGTATAAGGTAGACGTGTAATGTTTAGAATTTTGGACCTACTATTTATAGGCATAAGCCTGTTGATCATCATGGTTATATTGATGTTTTATTTTATATTGGGTCAAAGACCCCACTGCATATAAACATGAGGATTTTTTTTGTATATTGGACGTAAGCCAATTGTTGATGATATATATGTATATATATGTTTTGCGTTGGGCATGGACCCTGAAGCACATGATTGATTAAAAGTTTGTGTTGGGTGTGGACCCTAAAGCACATGATCGATGAGATGTTTTGTGTTGAGCAAGAGGCTTTGGAGCACACGAGTTCTTACATTTTGTGTTGAGCTTAAAACTATGGAAAACATGAAAATAAAATTGGAAATTTTGGGCATAAGCTTTGGAGCATTCCATGTTGATGTTGAGCATAAGCTCCGGAGCATCGGATCTTTGGACATTGTATCCCTAGGTGTATCGTACAAGTACACCCTAGCATTTAGTGTTGAGTGAAAGCTCTGGAATTGCACTATGTTTGTAACTCCCTGCTATAGGAATTGAGTATGGGCTCTGGTAAGCGCTAGGGGTTACTGAAAAGAATTTAATAACTTCTGAGCGAAAACGGCTCGAGAAAAATATTGATCATCATCATACTTATTTATAAGTGATTAAATGAAATTTTGAATTTCTGTATTCTCATCAAAGTACTGAAGGGCTACCACGTTATACGAGCGAAATCCAACATGCAAGGATGTTTAGAGTTTCCTATCCTAGTAAACCTGAGCCATCTATCTACTTGACCTTCATAATGAAGTGTCTTTAAGTCTAGGGACCGTGATACATGATGCCTGAAGACAAATGTTAACATACTATTTTGATACTATGTATTTTATACATAGTATGCATAAAGAATTAATTATGAATAATTATATAATTGAATAAAGAAAGAAGAGAAGCTCCACCAATTATTATTTATTATTAAAGGACTAATAAATAGTGAAATAACTATGAAAGACTGACTAGGAACTAGTTAAAAGTTCCTAGGTTAAGAATTGAAAATTACACCAGTAAATTAAAAAGGGTTAAATCAAGAAATCAAGGATTTTTTGATTTAATTGTCCCTTTGACTGAAAGTCTACCTATAAAGACTCAAGCCAAGCAAAGGCTTGGGGTTCTGATTTTTCTCTTGGAGAATTATTATTCTGCCTGTTTTTGCTCTCAAGTGTTTTCTTGGAGAATTTTCTCCTACAAGGAAAAGAGGGCTAAGTGAGAACTGAATACCAGTTAGGAAACCCTACCTCAGGAGCTCTAAGCTACTTGCATGTTGGAGTCCAGCTCAGGGGGATCCGGATTAGAACAAGGAACGGTTTTGAGTCATGGTTGGGAGGAACATTGTAGTTCCCAAGTGATTTGGTCATAAAAATCAGAGGTGAGATCTGTCTTAAATGGATAATGCTGGTTATTTGAAAAGTGTGCAGGTTCAGCCATTAAAGGAGCTTTAGGAAGATAAATCACAAGTACGAATTATTAGTATGTCAAAGTTCATTTCTAGGGTAAAATGTTGGCTTCTCTATGTAAAATCTTCTGTATATTTTACTAACCTTAGGTAATTGATGTTCTGCCTATATTTTGCTAGGATCTTTATTTCTCTTCAATATTCCTAGGATGGGAAATATTATCATATGCTGTATATAGCTAGGTGCCCATATTTAAAATTTCTGTTATGTATTCATTTTCATATTCAGAAATGAATATTGTAGACTAGGTAAATCTAGACCTGCTATTTAAATGATTACCTATTACTTATATCTCTACTGACATATTACATTTGTCACTAGAAACATGTGTTTCAGATTATAGTAGATTTAACCATAGGAGTAATTTTAAAGAAGTAAATATACTATATAGATACCCTAGGGTATTACTGATCACCATAACTATTTTATAAAATAATTATATATACATATAAGTAAGACTATTAGGTATAAATCTCTATAAAAATATCTATCCATTTATTTCTAAAAATTAAATAACCCATCTAAGACCTTTCAAGGTGTGTAACCATATTACAAATTACATTAAGAATATTCCACATAAATAAAACAACATTAATAATAATCAGAGGGATATCGTGACTATATATGTGGTCCTTATCAAGATTCTGCTATAAAACCTACATTTTTAACATCTATATTAAAACACCATAATTCACGTGCATTATATTTTTAATAGTCCCATAGAAGATCCATCTTAAACATCCATCTAAAAGTTTCATCAAGTAACATTTCATACAACTCTGTATTAATAAATAGATGTTGTGTTTAATAAACAGAGGTTGTGGTATTGACCCTCACATGTTACAACTTCATTTCATAAACAAAATTAAGATCCATAATAAGAACCGTAACATAAATCATCACCATAATCAAAACGCATAACCAAATCCATAAAGTAAATTCCTATTACCATTTCTATTATTTCTTATAAAAGATTTCACAGTTTGAAATCATCCTCGCCCAAAATGACAAAGGTTGTATCCTCAGTCATCGGCCACAACCTATTTTACCAAATCTAACCACACAATATTAATCACACAGGCCACGACTCACATGATTGCCATATAATTAAAATTCCTACGTTAGCAGAGAGGTCATAAGACTCTAGCTACAACACGACCTCGACTGCTAAACATTTTAATACGGAGTCCAAGTTATTTAAAAAAAACGAGTACCATTGAGGGTCTTCGTACCCTGGCCTCCACGAAACCCACTAAAATTTTAATACATAGTGCTCACATAAGTCATGACAGAAGTCAAATAACATTTTAAAACACAGTCCAATTATCACATAAGAACCAGATGCCTTAAACAATGAAAATACAAGCTATTGTAGCACTGTGGGAAGGCTCATGCCACTGATGGCATGTCCTTCACCCACACGGTCAAAATTTACATTTATCAAACTAATCAACAACAATTACACACAGAGCATCTGGTAAGGTGTATGCCTCTGCCCACTAAAAACCCCAACTTATTTAATTACAGAGCTAGATAAAAACACAGAAGGAAATCATATACACCATAAACCTTTACAATTGATTAAAAACCCAACGCTTACATCTATTTACACAGATTTTCCCAAATGTTTGTGAACAGTCGCCATTAAAGGCCGAGAGCAAGGTTTTACACAGGCGTGCCAATGGCCTATGGCACCGTTGCTAGCAATCATGCATCCCATAGCTATAAAATCCCAAAACCATAACTTTAACATTTTACATAACCAAAAATTAACATTACACAAATCCAAATGGCCTAAGCATCAAGTCACGGCATAATGCCTCAACATTAAAAATAACCAGTTGAAACATAGCCCTGCCATAGGATTGAAGAGTGACAAGCATAAGCTTGATGAGCAGGCTTACCGTGGCCACGAATGCAACGCTAGGAGCCAACTTTGTTGTAGCCATGCTGCCCTCCATTCCTTTTAGCACCTGCAAGCAACAACCAAATGGGGATTGGGAGTATGCCATTTCTTTCAAACTGTAAACTAAATAATGTGCAAGCTTATAGGTTCACATGGGCTTACCTTCACAAGATGCAGGTCGCCTCCATGGCCATACCTCTATGCAGAGCCAAACAATGAAACCCCAAATGTCAAGTGCAATACACATCCATCATGAGCCAAGCCTAAGGGGAAGGTTGTCACACCTTCCCACAAGCTTTAAATGCACCAGGCTAGAGTCCATTAATGTTTCCAAAAACCCACTCTCATAGTCACGACTTATTACAAAGTATCGATTATTAGCACCCTTCATACCATTGCTTAAACCCTGGAACATATGGTTTATACCATATACTATGTCACCCCAAACATTAAACATTGACGTTATCACATTACAAATCTTGCACTATGATAGCATTACCATAATACTTAGTCATAGGTTGCGCTAGTTCAAAGTTTAAGACCCTTGCTTAGGAAGGTAGATAAGGTTTAGTCCATAATTTTAGAGCTTATGGTATAATACCAAAGTGTTAAGGTGTTTAGGATTAAGCACCATGCCATACAAATTATTCCATGTAAATCTCTTGGATTATCAAATCCAAAGCTCTGCTCTCAAACTATTAATAATCTTCCAATAAGAGAGCATAGGAGAAGTTAAAAAGAATATTTAGTAAAAATATACATAGCACGAAAAGATATTAATGACATCTAAAAATGACGAATTTAAGACCATAATGAAGAATAATCAATGTACAAGAAATTTAGACGTAATGGCTAAATTGACGATAACGACACTTACCAAATTTGAAAAACCAAGTCGATAGGCAACATAATAACTAGTAGCAGGTTATCAATGACCAAGGCGGTCAGCACACTATACATCTAACCTATCGCAAGTAATGAACTGCATAAGCAAAAGAGAAAGGTTCCTTAGTTCGATTGAACTAAGTTAGCCTATGTAGCTAAGTAATACCTTACCTCTTAGATCATCAGGGGAGAACTATTCCTGCCACTCCACCACTTTATTCCCATCAACAAAGTTAACTTAATTTATACTTAATAAATAGAGTACATGTGCAGAATTAAAACAATGAACTATACAATTCATTAACTCACCGACAGTAATAACTAAGATGTACAAATAGTATAAATAACAGAAGTAGGACATAAGAAGTAAACAAACTAATAATCACTCAATGGATAAGAGATTGACAAAATAGTATGAGCAGTTTCTGAAGAGATCAAAAGTTTAAATAACACATGTAATTCTGCAGGAGTAATAATGATCCCCTTTGGGTAGTCTTTACTATCCTATAATTTTTTCTATTTTCAACTTTTGGGGACATTACAAGTGGTATCAAGGCCCAGTTTCAATACTGAGAGACTTATGGGTGCACCAGGAATTCATGCAGAGAAAATAAAGTATGATAAGTAAATTTTGTTACTAACAAAAATTTTTGCTTCTATTAAAATTTTTTGTCTCACAGGAAAATTTTTACAGCGATGTTCAGTTTATGAACACTGAGGGACAAAACAACCGACAGGAAGAAATGACCACTACCACTCTAGAAGTGAACTTGGTGGTCGAGCTAAAATATGATGTACTGAAAACTTTGAACGATCTTCAAGCTGAATTGAAGAGTTTCATAGAAGACATTCTATGTGAAAGAAAGGAACATCAAGCTATAAATGACAGGAGGGACTCCAAAAGGTAAACCTACCTAGTCCACCAACAGATCCAAAAGAGAACCATATCATGAGTGGGCCAGCAGCCCAAGAGAAGCAAAAAAAGAAGGTACACCTGAAGCAACTAAAGGAGATCATCACAATCCTGCTAGTGATGACTCACTTTCTCCATGGAGAAAGAGGCAAAGAAGTGATGATAGTCTTCAGGGGGTGTTTCAAAAAATAAGATCCCAGACCTATGAAGGTGAAGTAAATAGGGGAGAAAAGGTTGAAGAATGGTTGCTGGGAATGAGTAAGTATTTCCAATTTCATAACTATTCAAGTGTGATATAGGATAGGATTTCCATCTACAACCTGAATGGTAAGGCAACAAAATGGTGGCGAGATTTAAAGCACGCCAAGAAAGATGAGCTACGAGAAATAAGCTGGGAAAACTTCTGAAATATTTTCCAAGAAAAATAAATGTCAAACAATTTCTTTGACCGCAAGGTAAAAGAGTTCCATGAACTGCACATGGGGTCCATGACTATGGACACATTTATAAATAGATTTCTAGATCTGCTGCATTATGTATCGTATATCAAAGAAGAGAAGGTGAACATCTAGCAATTCCTAGGATGCCTTCCTCCTAGTTTTCGGGACAGGATTGAATTTGACATGCCAAAGACGTTGGATACTACACTACACAAGGCCAGACTCTACTATGAGTATGGATAGTTACAACAAGAAAACCAGAACCGAAACAGAGAAAATTCTAGAAACTTTTCTGATAACCACAAACCTCAGTCAAACCCACAGCCTTATTGAAAGAAAAATAATAGCTTTCAAGTGAATAGGAACTTTAATAAACCAGGTACAAAACCTTATGTACCAGCTCCTAATGGTAATAAGCAAGTGGCAAGTGGAGCCAATGCTACCCCTCTAGCAATCAAGTGTTGGAAATGCAATGGGCCGAATTATGACCGAGATTGTAATAACAAGAACTATGGAGTCTTGCATAACCTGGAAGAAGAACCTACCATTGAGGATATAGTGGGAACCCCACAAATCTATGCAGAATTAGATGGATGACATGTGGACCATCAAGCTACAATAGTCGAGATCAAAGGTAAGATCTTGAACACCTCTATTTCAATACTTATTGATCTCGGTGCTTGCCGGAGCTATGTTGCACCTAAGATTGTTGATTTATGCAAGTTAGGCAAAGTAAAGCATGATAAACCTTGGCTAGTACAGTTAGCCACCAGTACGAAACTGAAGGTTTCAGAAATTGTTAAAGAATGTGAAGTAAACCTAAATGGTTTCCTTACTAAGGTGAACCTGAACATCCTACATTTAGGATCATATGATATTCTTATCAGCATGGACTGGTTGGAATAGCACAATGTCATACTTGATTGTCTACACAAATATATCTTGTGTACTGATAGCCAAGGGAACCAAGTGAAGGTTCAAGGCATCCCCAAGAAATTTTTTGTAAGACAAATCTCTGCCTTACAAGTGAAGAAGTGTGTTAGGAAGGGCTGCAAGTTATTTGCAGTGAACATCCATGATGTAGAGTTGGATAGAGAACAATGCATAGAAGAATTCCTCGTTCTTGAAAAATTCAAGGACGTTTTTCCCAAGGAAATCCCCGGATTACCTCCGAAATGAGACCTTCTCTTTTCCATCGAACTAACCCTAGGATTAGTTCTGGCCTCCAAAGCCCCTTACCGCATGAGTGCACCAGAATTGGTGGAACTCAAACTGCAGTTGCAGGAGTTAATAGAAAAAGGGTATATCCGATCCAGTGTGTCCCCTTGGGGAGCACCGATTTTGTTCATACAGAAAAAGGATTGTACGATGCGGATGTGCATTAATTACCGTCAGTTAAACACAATGACTATAAATAATTTCTACCCGCTCCCCAGGATCGATGATTTGTTCGACCAGGTGGGAGGAGAGAAAATATTTTTGAAGATTGAGTTGCGATCTGGGTACCATCGGGTACAGATCCAGGACAAAGATATTCTCAAGACCGCTTTTCGTATGAGGTATGGGCACTACGAGTTTGTAGTGATGTCGTTCAGGTTGACTAATGCACCCACAAAATTTATGTGTATGATGAACATAATATTCAATAAGTATCTGGATAAGTTTGTACTAGTATTTATTGACGACTTTCTGGTTTATTCCACTAGTATAGAGGAACACGAAGAACACCTTTGCATAGTACTTCGAGTGTTGAGAGAACACTAGCTCTATGCTATGTTTAGTAAATGTGATTTTTTACAAAGCACAGATACAGTACCTAGGTCACATCATATCCGAGGCAGGAATATCTGTGGACCCGAAAAAGATTTGAGCAATAAAGGATTGGCCTACCCCGACTAGTGCCACTGACATTAGGTCCTTTTTGGGTTTAGCTGGGTATTATTGAAAGTTCATTGATAACTTCTCGAGAATCGCTTGCCCCATGATGGCTTTACAGAAGAAATAAAACGACTTATTATGGACTGACAAGTGTGAAATTTTTTTTCAAAAGATTAAGCAGCTTTTGATGACTGTACCAGTGTTGCAAATTATGGATCTCGATGGGGATTTCGTTATATGCATGGATGCAAGAAAGGAAAGAATTGGAGGAGTCCTCTTACAAAACGACCATGCGATCTGTTATGAATCACAGAAATTAAAAGATCATGAGCAGAATTATCCCACGCACGATCTTGAGCTAGCGACCATTATCCACACTCTAAAGATGTTGAGGCACTACCTCATGGGAATGAAGTTCCTTCTAAAGACTGACAATATGAGTCTAAAATATTTTTTTGATCAATCTAATATGAATGCAAGGCAATCTAGATGGTTGGCTTTCCAGAGTGAGTATCACTTTGAACTAAAGCATATTAAGGGCAAAGAGAATAAAGTTGCCGATGCTTTGAGTTGATGAACTCATATGATATATGAGGTGACTCTGAGTCAAACTGATATAGATTTACATGAGAAGATTAGAACGACCAACAAAGTTGACCCGTTCTATGTGCAAATCCTCAAGAAGGTCCAGAAGGACCGGTTGTTTCAACAACAAAAGGAATACAAGGTAGATGACTTCGGACTACTATGGTCCAAGGATAGATTGTATGTTCCAGATGGAGGGGAAATTCGGTCCACCATCCTCACAGAATTCCATAGGGCACCCGAGATATCAAAAGATGATATATGCCCTCAAGAGACACTTTTTCTGGCCCAAGTTAAAGGCCGACATTGCAATTTTTATTGTGAAATGTCAGGAATGCCAGCTAGTTAAATATGAGCACCAACATCCTTCAGGATTGCTACAGCCATTTCCCATTCCGGAATGGAAATGGGAGGTTATCAGCATGAACTTTATTACTGGCTTACCAAAAAGAAAGAAGAAAAATGATTCCATCTTTGTAGTCATTGAAAAGTTGTCAAATGTGGCACACTTCATCCCGATGAAATCGACCAACAAGGCCGTGAACATTGTCGATATCTTCCTAAAAGAGATATTCAGATTGCATGGGATACCCAAAGCAGTTAGCTAGAATCGAGATGTTAAGTTTACAAGAAAATTTTGGAGATCTTTATTCTCTGGATTAGAGATGTAGCTGAACTTTAGCACTAATTATCACCCATAGACGAATGAGCAGACTGAAAGAGTAAACCAATTTTTGGAAGAGATTCTTTGAGTGTATGTCATGAACAACCCGACCAAGTGGGAGGATTATCTTCACCTTGCAAAGTTTGCATACAACAACGGGTATCAGGCTTCCGCCAAGATGAGTCCTTTCAAGGTACTCTATGGAAGGAAGTGTAGGACCCATGTCACTTGGGACAATCTGGTGGATCGGCTCATGTTAGGGCCTGACTTGTTATTGGACTTGGAACAGTTAGTTACCAAGGTCCATGGAAACCTTAAAGAGGCACAAGACCATCAGAAATGTTATGCGAATAAGAAAATAAAATATAAATACTATCAAGTAGGTTAGCATGTCTACTTAAAAGTGAAAGCAAAACGGAGCTCGTTGATCTTTGGTAGGTGTGGTAAGTTGGCACCTAGGTTTTGTGGACCTTTTGAAATTTTGGCCAAGAAAGGACCAGTGGATTATGAATTATCATTACCAGCACACGGAAGAGTTCATAATGTTTTCCATGCATCTTTATTAAAGAAATATGTTTATGACACTAAACATGTCATTGATTGGTCCTTATTACAGGTGGAACCTGAGGGGGAATTTTCCCCTAAGCCTTTGCATATATTTGATGAGAGATAAGTGCAGCTTCAGAAGCACACTGTAGTCCAATTGAAAGTGTAGTGGAAGCACTTTGAGGTAGATGAAGCTACCTGGGAGAATGAGGCCACCATGAGAAAGGCTTACCCCGCCTTGTTTCATGATATCATTCAGAGTCCATAGAACACTAGGGAAGGTGTTGTACTAAGCGGGGAGGGATTTAATGTCCCGAATTTTGGACCTACCATTTATAGGCATAAGCCTATTGATCATGATGATTATATTGATGTTTTATTTTATATTGGGTCAAAGACCCCACTGCATATAAACATGATGATTTGTTTTGTATATTGGACATAAGCCAATTGTTGATGATATATATGTATATAAATTTGTTGTGTTGGGTGTGGACCCTGAAGCACATGATTGATGAAATGTTTGTGTTGGGCATGGATCTCAGAAGCAAATGATTGATGAGATGTTTTGTGTTGAGCGAAAGCTCTGGAATTGTACTATGTTTGTAAATCCCTACTATAGGCATTGAGTATGGGCTCTGGTAAGCATTAGGGGTTACTGAAAATATTTTAATAACTTTCGAGTGAAAACGGCTCGAGAAAAATATTGATCATCATCATACTTATTTATAATTGACTAAATGAAATTTCTAATTTCTGTATTCTCATCAAAGTACTGAAGAGCTACCACGTTATATGAGGGAAATCCAACATGCAAGGATGTTTAGAGTTGCCTAGCCTAGTAAACCTAATCCATCTATCTACTTGACCTTCATAAGGAGGTTTCGTTAAGTCTAGGGATCATGATACATGATTCACAAAGACAAATGTTAGCATAGTATTTTAATACTATGTATTTCATACATAGTATGTATAAAGAATTAATTATGAATAATTATATAATTGAATAAAGAAAGAAGAGAAGCTCCAACAATTATTATTTATTATTAAAGAACTAATAAATAGTGAAATAGCTATGAAAGACTAACTAGGAACTAGTTAAAAGTTCCTGGGTTAAGAATTGAAAATTACCCTAGTAAATTAAAAAGGGTTAAATCAAGAAACCAAGGATTTCTTGATTTAACTACCCCTTTGACTGAAAAGTCTGCCTATAAACACTCAAGCCAAGCAAAGGCTTGGAGTTCTTATTTTTCTCTTGGAGAATTATTATTCTTCCTATTTTTGCTCTCAAGTGTTTTCTTGGAGAATTTTCTCCTGAAATGAAAAGAGGACTGACTAAGCCTTTGAATTCTAGTTAGGAAACCCTACCTTAGGAGCTCTAAGCTACTTGCATGTTGGAGTCCAACTCGGGGGGGGGCATCCAGATTAGAACCAGAATGGTTCCAAGTCATGGTTGGGAGGAATGTGGTAGTTCCCAAGTGATTTGGTCATCAAAATCAGAGGTCAGATCTGTCTTAAAGTGATAATGCTGGTTATTTGAAAAGTGTGCACGTTCAACCCTTAAAGGATATTCAGGAAGATCAATCACAGGTACAAATTATTAGTATGTCAAAGTTCATTTCTAGGGTAAAATGTTAGCTGCTCTATGTACAAGATTCTATATATTTTACTAACCCTAGGTAATTGATGTTCTACCTATATTTTTCTAGGATCTTTATTTCTCTTCAATATTCATAGGATGGGAAATATTATCATAGGTCGTATATGGCTAGGTTCCCATCTTTAAAATTTGTGTTCTGTATTCATTTTCATATTCATAAATTAATACTATAGACTAGGTAAATATAGACCTGCTATTTAAATGTTTAGCTATTACTTATATCTCTACCGACATATTACATTTGTCAGTAGAGACATGTGTTTCATATTATAGTAGATTTAACCATAGGAGTAAGTTTAAAGAAGTAAATATACTATATAGATACCCTAGGGTATTACTAATCACCAGAACTATTTTATAAAATAATTATATATACATATATGTAAGACTATCAAGTATAAATCTCTATAAAAACTATCTATGCATTTATTTCTAAAAATTAAATAACCCATTTAAGACCTTTCAAGGTCTGTAACCATATTACAAATTACATTAAAAATATTCTACATAAATAGAACAACATTAATAATAATTAGAGGGATATCTTGACCATCCATGTGATCCTTATCAAGACTCTGCTATAAGACCTACAGTCTTAACATCTATATTAAAACACCATAATTCACATGCATTATATTTTTAATAGTCCCATACAAGATCCATATTAAACATCCATCTAAAAGTTTCATCAAGTAACATTTCATACAACTATGTATTAATAAAAAGAGGTCATATTTAATAAACAGAGGTCATGGTATCGATGCTCACAGGTTACAACTTCATTTCATAAACAAAATTAAATTCCACAATAAGAACCATAACATAAATCATCACCATAATCAAAATGCATAACCAAATCCATAAAGTAAATTCCTATTACCATTTCTATTATTTATTATAAAATATTTCATAGTTTGAAATCGTCCTGGCCCAAAATGACGAAGGTCGTATGCTCAGTCACCGGCCACGACCCATTTTTTCAAATCTAACCACATAGTATTAATCACACAGGCCACGACTCACACCATTGCCATATAATTAAAAAGCCTACATTAGCAAAGAGGTCGTAAGACTCTAGCTACAACACGACCTCGACCGCTAAACATTTTAATATAGATTCCAAGTTATTTAAAAACAATGAGTGCCATCGAGGGTATGCATACCCTAGCCTCCATGAAACCCACTAAAATTTTAATACACATTGCTCACATAAGTCACGACCGAAGTCAAATAATGTTTTAAAACACAGTCCAATTATCGCATAAGAACAAGATGTCGTCAACAATGAAAATACAAGCTATCGCAGCACTGTGGGAAGGCTCATACCATTGACGGCATGGCCTTCACCCACATGGTTGAAATTTACATTTATCAAACTAATCAACAACAATTACACACAGATCATTTGGTAAGGCATATGCCTCTACCCATTGAAAACCCCAACTTAATTAATTACAAAGCTAGATAAAAATGCAGGAGGAAATCGTATACACCATAAACCTTTACAATTGATAAAAAAAACCAACTCTTACATCTATTTACATAGAATTTCCCAAATGTCTATGCACAATCGCCGTTAAAGGTCGACGGCAAGGTTTTACACAGACACGCTAATGGGCTATGGCACCATTGCTTGCAATGGTGCAGTCCATGGCTATAAAAGCCCAAAACCATAACATTAATGTTTTACATAATGGGGATGAGGAGTATGCCATAACATTAACCAAATGGGGATTGGGAGTATGCCATTTCTTTCAAACTGTAAACCAAATAATGTGCAGGCTTATAAGTTTTCCCTTGCTGACCTTCACAAGATGGAGGTCGCCTCCATGGACATACCTCTGTGTAGAGCTGAACAACGAAACCCCAAATTTCAAATGCAATACACATCCATCGTGATCCAAGCCTAAGGGGAAGGATGTCACACTTTTCCACAAGCATTAAATACACTAGGCTGGAGTCCATTAACATTTCCACAAACCCACTCCCATAGTCAGGACTTGTTACAAAGTATTGATTATCACCACCCTTCATACCATTGCTTAAACCCTGGAACATATGGTTTATACAATCTACTATGTCACCCCAAACATTAAACATCGGCATTATCACATTACAAAGCTTGTACTATGATAGCATTACCATAATACTTAGTCATAGGTTGTGCTAGTTCAAAGTTTAAGACCCTTGCTTAGGAAGGTAGATAAAGTTTAGTCCATAGGTTTAGAGCTTAGGGTTTAATACCATAGTGTTAAGGTGTTTAGGCTTAAGCAGCATGGCATACAAAGTATGCCATGTAAATCTCTCGAATTATCAAATCCAAAGCTCTGCTCTCAAACCATTAATAACCTTCCAATAAGAGAGCATATGAGAAGTTAAAAAGAATATATAGTAAAAATATACATAGCACAAAAAGATATTAATGACATCTAAAAATGATGAATTTAAGACCATAATGAAGAATAATCAATGTATAGGAAATTTAGCCGTAATGGCTAAATTGACGATAATGACACTTACCAAGTTTGAAAAATCAAGTCGATAGGCAACGTAATAACTAGTAGCAGGTTATCGACAACAAAGGATGTCAACACACTATACATGTAATCCCATCACAAGTAATGAACTGCGTAGGAAAAAGAGAAAGGTGCCTTAGTTCGATTGAACTAAGTAAGCCTCCGTAACCAAGTAATACCTTACCACTCAAATCATCATGGGAGAACTAGTCTCGCGACTCCAACACTTTATTCCCATCAACAACGGTTAAGTTAGTTTATACTTAATAAATAGAGTACACATGTGCAAAAGTAAAACAATGAACTATACAATTCATTAACTCACCAACAGTAATAACTAAGATGTACAAATAGTATAAATAACAGAAGTAGGACATAAGAAGTAAACAAACTAATAATTACTCAATGGATAAGAGATTGACAAAACACTATGAGCAGTTTCTGAAGAGATCAAAAGTTTAAATAGCGCATGTAATTCCGCAAGAGTAATAATGATCGCCTTCGGGTAGTTTTTACCAGCCTATAATTTTTTTTTCAATTTTTGGGGACATTACAAGACGAGACCAAACTATTATGGTCAAAGGAAAGATTGTATGTTCCGGACGGAGGGGACATCAAGTCCAACATCCTAATGAAATTCCATCGAAAACCCTACTTGGGGAATCTGAGATATCAAAAGATGATATTGGCAGTAAAGAAACACTTCAACTGGCCTAAGTTAAAGGCTAGCATACCATTATTCATCACAAAATGTCATTAGTGCCAGCTAATCAAAGCTAGCAAAAACATCCTTCAGGACTACTACAACTGTTACCCATTACGAAATGGAAGTGGGAGGTTATAAGTATGGATTTTATTACAAGACTATGAAAGAGAAAAAATAAAAATGATTCCATATTTGTAGTGGTGGACAAATTATTGAAAGAAACACACTTTATCCTAGTTAAGTCAGCCTACAAGGAAGTTCACATTGTCGACATTTTCTTAAAGGACATATTCATATTGCATGGGATAACCAAAGAAATCATCTCAAATAAACACACAAATTTTATTGGTAACTTATGGAGATATTTATTCTCCAGTTTAGAGATGCAGTTAAACATTAGTACTTCTTACCACCCGCAGAAGGACGGGAAGATAGAACGGGTAAGATATATTTTGGAAGACATGCTTAGGATGTATGTTATGAACAATCCCACCAAGTGGGAGGATTATCTGCACCTCACATAATTTGTGTATAACAATGGATACTAGACCTCAGCCAAGATGAGTTCCTTAGAGGTACTCTATGGATGGAAGTGTAGTGACACTGGTTACTTGGGATAGCCTGGTGGACCGACTCGTGTTAGGGCCAGACTTACTAAAGGACCTAGAGAAATTAGTCACCAAGGTACAACCGAACCTTAAAGAAACACAATATCGCTAGAAGAGTTATGCGGATAAGAAAATAAAAGATAAGGATTATCAGATCAGGGAACATGTTTAGTTAAAAGTAAAAGCGAAGAGAAACGCATTAGTCTTGGGAAGATGCAGAAAGTTGGCACCAAGATTTTGCGAACCATTTGAGATACTTGCCAAGAAGGGGCTAGTGGCATATGAATTATCTCTACCTTTTCATATAAGAGTTCATAATGTTTTTTCACGCATATTTATTGAAGAAATATGTATATGATACTAAACATGTTATTGATTAGTCCTTGTTACACGTGGAACTTGAAGGGGAGTTTGTACCTGAACCCCTTCATATTGTGGACAAAAGAGAAGTGCAGCTCCGAAAGCACACCATATTCCAATTGAAAGTGTGATGGAACCACTTTGAGGCCAATGAGGCCACTTGGGAGAATGAAGCCACCATGAGAGAGGCTTACCCCGCCTTATTTCATGACTTCACTCCTAGTCCCTAGAACATTGGGACGGTGTTGTTCTAAGCAGGGAGGGACGTAATCCCAAATTTTGACCTTAAATATGATGGGCATGAGTCCTATTTCACATGAGTTACTTTGATCTTTATGTTTGTATATTGGGCGAAGACCCCACTGCACATCAGTTATCCTTATTAGTTAGACATATTGGGTGGAAGTCGATGCATATGTTCTTATTATCATGTATGTGATTCTATATATTGATCATGGATCAAGATGAACAAAGATTATGGTCGTAGCACAATATACTAATGTATTATGTGATTTAACTTAATGCATGTACTGAGATGATTATTGTGATAAAATGTGAAGAATACTGAATGCATGATTGAGTTCTATAATGTGTTGGGCGAAAACCATTAAGCACATGAGTGATGAGATTTTGTGTTTGGTGCAAGCTCTAGAGAACATGAGTGATTAGATTTTGTGTCGAGCGCAAACTATGGAGCACATGAGTTGTGATATTTTGTGTTGAGCATAAAGCTCTAGAAAAAATGAATTATGAGAATTGGAAGTGTTGGGCATAATCCCTGGAGAATTCTAAATTGATGTTGAGCATAATCTATGGAGCATCTAATCCTTGGTCATTGTATCCCTAGGTGTATTATACAAGTACATATTAACATTAGTGTTAAGCGAGAGGCTCTGGAATTGCGCTAAGTGTAACTTCTATTTTTTAGCATTGAGCTTGGGCTCTGAATAGCGCTAGGAGTTATGAAAATTAAATTGTGTTGAGTGAGAATGACTCTCAAAAGCACCGACTTTATCTTACTTATTTTAAAAGTTGATTAAATGAAATTTTGAATTTCTACTTCTCATCAAGTATTGAAGAACTACCACGATACACGAGGTAATCCTACATGCAAGGAGGTTTAGAGATGCCTAACTTAGTTGACCAACCCTACCTAAAGGCCTTGTTAGAAGAAATAGTATAAAGCTAATAAAAACATCAGGTAAATGAGATCATGTTACATGATGCCGAATTAAATGTTAAACAATAATATATATAGTTCATACGTATTATAAATAAAAGAATATATATATATATATATATATTAAATATATAGAAATAAAATAACTATAGATAATGAATAAAGAGTCTATGTAATTATGATTTATCAAAATGACTAAATAAATATTTAATCCTAAAGAGTCAAATTAGGAACTGGTAAAAGAGTTCCTAATTCAAGCAAACTAAATATTAAATCCACACAAATCAATTAAAGATTATTTTCAAGAAAATAATGGATTGTTGATCTAACTCGAGTTTTAAAACAATTTCCAGGCTTTCCTAAAGATTGTCTATAAAGACCCAAGCAAGGGAATGCTTGGGGATCCAATCTGATCTGACTCAATTATCATTTGTTCCTAAGGATATTTGGAGAGAAAGTTTCCAAAAGGAAGAAATCTTATACTGAACCTGATATTCCAAATAAGAGAAGCCTCACCTTTAGGATCTCTAGACTACTTGCATGTTAGAACCAGCTCGAGGGGATCCATATTAGAACGAGGAATGGTTTTGGGTCATGATTGGGAGGAATGTAGTAGTTCCCAACTTATCCGGTTAACATATCCAATGTTAGAGGTACCTGGATTTTATAAGTTCTATGTGTTTAAGTGTGCATGGTTTGTTCCATTAAACAAATTGAATAGTTAGTGGTATGAGGATTATTCCCGTTTAAAAAATTCTATAAATCATATCTACAAATTTTACTTGTAGTATTTATGCTTTGGATTGAAGAGCAACAAATTTTACTTCCGAGTTGTTCATATGTTTCAGGTTATATTTGTTGTTTAAAGTAAAACTCAGATATTAAGTTCTAAATAGAATTCTAGGGTAAACAACTTTAAGATTTATATTTATTCAGTTCAGGAATTTATGTTAGAGTTTGTAACCTAGAATAAAACCCTAGCTGCTAGTTAAAACTTAAAACCTACAAACTAATTTACAGCTTAGGACACATATTAAACCAAACCAATTGCAAAACATATTTATAAACAATCAAATCAGAGATCGAATCCCTTAATTTACAAACTCAAAACCCTTAAAATAAATCATAGTGCTCGAAGATTGCATCTTGTCAACAAACACATCATTTCAAAACATAAATTACTCATAAATCTATTACCATTAAACCAAACAGAAAATTATAATAAATGATGTAAACCAAATTTATAAAACAACTGTCAAAATTACCAAAGGTGTGAAGGATGAAATCCTATCCATGTTTTCTTTGAAATTGTTCTATTAAATATCAAAACCTTATAAAAATTATTCAAACTACCCAGCAATCAAATCCTGTAAAAGATTGGCTTCCGACCATTTATTAAAACTAAACAGAGTCCATCCCCAAACGCATTGTGTTGGTGGATTTCCAAGAAATTAAACCATGATAATCACCACATACAGCCATATTAACAAACAAAGGATTACCACCTTTAAATATTGTCACAGTAAGTACAAACCCAGGATTGAATCTTGTAAGTACAAAACAAAAATACTCAACACATTACAAGATGCATTATTTACGCAGGGTCTAAACCCTTATTGGCTACCGTAATTTATTAAAACACCACACATAAACTACGAAACAAAGCTATGCTCTTTTTGAGCAAATTACACACATAGACATGAATTGTCCCTTAAAAATTCAACTACATCTACACAGGCTGCGCTACAAACGCCAATCCTAGGCCATGAGCTTACAAATTCCTGCATAAAGATGACCAAAATATAAAAAAGTAGAGCTACCTTCTCATAAACCAAAACACATCCATTGAAACCATATATTTTCACCATTCACATCCTTTATCAAGCCTTTGCAATGCATGTGCCATTGTAGAGCAATGACACTATTAAATTAAATAAACACATTACAGGCCCATTTCCATTTGTGGGGCTTACCAAGAATTGGTTGTGCAGGCAACCCAATAGATCTGCCTTCCAAAACGCAGAGTACCCATGCTCTGCTCACCTGCACAACCAAAACGAAATGGGATCAGAAGTATGCCAAATCAATTGTAACTAAACCAAAAATGCAAAGGTGCAACCATACGAACCATGCATACCTACTAGTGAGCTCAGGGCAGCTTGGTTGCGCTGCATGGATACACAAATCCCACCTGTAGCGTGAAACCTCCCTCCAAACAACAACGCATACCAAAAGAATGACTTCGAAACCCTGACGAAGCGCTTAAGGTAGACAACCTACAAAAACCAAGGTGCATTCAATGCACCAACCTAGCCACCACCTCCATGCAAATCAAAACCCACAATTGCATAGTGTGCCTTCACACTTCTCACCATCATATTAAACCCCATCACCATAGTCTTAAACCCTCCACTATTGTGAATTGCTAGGACTTAGCCATAGTTTCGATGGCATAACATATGCCATAACATAAACTCCTCCACTTTAAGGTTTGACCATAGAAGTTTTATAAACAAGGTTTTAAACCTTTATCCTCACATTTGTTACAAACATGCTTGCATATATATATTATAACCCCTTCTTATTATAGATATAAGGTATAGTCTAGGCGTAGGACCCTTTGTTCTCTTTTAAATTTTAGGTGAGAATTGTTGTAGATGTTAGGACGTTGTTTTTTTCACGTTCACAAGACTAAGTTCATCGACGAAATCACCTGCAGAAGAATATAAAAACATGCATTAGTTCATGATGAACTAAGTAAACCTCGTAGCATAGGAACCTTACCTTTATGAGTAGACCTTTAAGGGACATAACCCCGCCGGTCCACCCAATTGACATACAGAGGTAAGTCAATCTCTTCATAATGAGTAATAAACAAATTAAATACATGTAAAATGAAAGTAAGACATAAAACAAAGTAAGTATCGACAATATCAGTAAATAATATAGATATGGAAAATAATCTTATGAACGCATCAACGTATAGAACAATAATATGTAGACATCATCATCACTGAGGAAAAACACATAAGGAAAGCACTAGATAGAACTTAGGTTCATTTCTTTAAACATGTTTTTATTCTGCAGTAGAAATGAAGATGTCCTTAAGATCTAGAAGTTAATTAGTGTATGTAAATTTTTATTTTTGGGTTTTAGGGACATTACAAGTGATTAGAGTTGAAGTTAAGCTAATAGTTGTATCTAATAGTTAAGCTAATAGTTATATGATATAAGCGTGAATAGAGTTGAAGTTAAGCTAATAGTTCTAGAATCATTGGAGTTAAGCTAATAGTTGTATCTAATAATCGAATAGTTGAAGATTAATTTTATGTTTTACAACTATTACTAAGTGTACTTATCACATGTTAATTAAGTTATTTTTTATTTTTTTTAAATTATTAATTATTAATTTTAAACCATGCCCATAAAATCAATCTCGAGAGTACACTTGCCTCATTCTCATTTAATCTTGGACGACACCCATATAATCAATCTGGACAGTACACTTGTCTCATTCTTGTTGTAGATGAAAAAGCATAGATGGTAGTCCACCCCAAAATTCTAAGATATATATGTGTATCAACATTTCCAACTATCATGAAGTGCTACTTATCAAATGTTAACTAAGCTATTTTTTATTTTTTTGAAATTATTAATTATGAATTTTGGGCGACGCCAAATTATGAATTTTAAAATTATTAATTAATAATTTTGGTCAAAATGATTAATTATGAATTATTTAAAACCTAAACATGTAATAGGGTACATATATTAGCTAGATGCCCATGAGTTTATTAGGAGTTTATTAGGAGTTCCATTACATGACTACACATTAGCTAGACTTTTAGATGCCAAATGCAATTGGACTAAGCCTTAAGTGAATACAGCTGAAGTTAAGCTAATAGTTGTAGAATCATTTGAGTTAAGGTAATAGTTGTATCTAATAGTTAGTAATAGTTGTAGCTAATAGTTAAGCTAATAATTAACTGATATAACTCTGAATAGAGTTGAAGTTAAACTAATAGTTGTGAATAGAGTTGAAGTTAAGCTAATAGTTCTAGAATAATTGGAGTTAAACTAATAGTTGTATCTAATAATCGATGGAGTTCTAATAATTGAATAGTTGAAGATTAACTTTATTTTTTACAACTATTACTAATTGTACTTATCACATGTTAATTAAGCTATTTTTATATTTTTGAAATTATTAATTATTAATTTTGGACAATGCCCATGAAATGAATCTCTAGAGCACATTTGTCTCATTCTAGTTTAATCTTCGACAACCCCCATTGAATCAATGTGGACAGTACACTTGTCTCATTCTGGTAGGTAGATGAAAAAGTAGATAAAAAAGCATAGATGGTAGTCCGCCCCAAAATTCTAAGATATATAAGCCTATAAAGATAATTCAAATAAAATAAATTAATAATAACAAATCATTTTAATTTTACTATATAAAATTTATAATAAAAATAAAAATTAATGATTAACATTAAGATGATAATTTGTGTAAGTATAATTAATATCTGAATTAGATTTTTTTGCAAAAATGTTTTATAGTGTTTAGTCATTGTTTAGCTTTTTCGGGAATTTTATTATTTATATAAAAATTTAAAAACGATTTAGTTTTTCAAATACGCACTTCACCTATCATCAACTCCTATCTTCAAAATCATATTGTTGTAAAATTTCAATGTTTGTGATCTTTGGAGTGGCCACTGCAGAAGCTTCTATAGTTTCTAATTCTCTGCCGAGTAAAAATCCAGAATACTACGAAACGATCAAAATCTCAATCCAAATTGGAAATTATTTAGAATTTTGTGGATAAGAAGATTTGAATGAATATCAATCGTGTAGACGGGAGAGCCACGTATCAAAGGGTGAATTACGTGGTGTGAATTACGTGTGGTTACAGGTATGTTACAATGTTGTGTTGTAATGTAGCGTGGGCACATATTTTCTGACAAAACTCCCGTATCCCATACGCACATTTTTAGGGTTTGCCATTTTAGATTGGGCCAAACTGTCATTTTAGGGTTTGTCATTTTAGGTGCATAATTGGAAACATTATGGCGAAGTTTTTAGGGTTTGTCATTTTAGGTGCATAATTGGAAACATTATGGCGAAGTTTTTAGGGTTTGTCATTTTAAATTACGCCAAATTTGCCATCTTAATTTTTTACTATTTTTCTAAATTAGGGTTTATAATTTACTTGCAACATTTACATTACAACACTATTTGGTAATATAACATTTACTTGGTAATATAAAACATATTACCAAAAACTAATTATGCTTTTTTATAACCAGAGTTTACGCCTCCACAACCCTCAACCCTATGCTCTTTTACAACCAGGCTCGACCCTCTGCTCTTTTACAACCAAGCTCTAATACCAAGTAGCGAGACACTGATACCAGTTTGTAGTTTGAAAAAAAAAACTCAAATGAACACTGAGACAGATAAAACATGAGTTGCTGGTCTTTATTATATTAAGCAAACAAAAACCTACAAGTCTACTGACATGATCTATTTAGAACATATTTACAAACATGTTGCTGGACGGTGTAGTTGGGGTAAACAATATTTAGTGATCTATTTAGAACACATTTACAAACATGTTGCTGGACGGTGTAGTTGGGGCAAACAATATTTAGTGGCTGACAACAGTCGTCAAGCCTGCTACAGCCGCAGCAAACTAAATATTGCTTAGCGTAGTTGTGTGGCTAGATGACCGGTCAGCTGGACGACTGACACTTGGGCGTTGGCAGCAGAAGGCTGTTTGCAGGACGCTTATTGGACGGCTCCTTATCTGCTCAGACAAGCTTACGTTTTAAATCAAACATGCTGACCAGTTACTGCAATCGATGTATCAAACGATTTAGGACGAATTTTGAAAATTTCCAATTTTTCTAATGACATCTTGTAAACTCGGAGTCACATGGTTTCATTTTTGGATTGGAACCCTTGGAGGCTCATCGTCATGTCTTTAACAAAAGTATTTAAATTCAGAAAAGAAGAGCCTCCAGGGAGGACTGCCTTCCTTGCCGACTCCTGGATCCTCAGAACGTTGTCTCTCATCTTATTTCCTTCCGGTGTTCTCATCATTCTTCTCACAACATCCTCAACCTCTTCTTTCATAACCACCTTGCGGTCATCCAGATCCACATCTTCGAAATCCAAGCCGATCTTCCAAACCTCCTTGGCGAATCTGCAATTGAGAAACTGATCGCCAAAATATGGGAATCCCAATACGGGAACTCCCATGCTCATGCTCTCCAAGGTAGAGTTCCATCCGCTGTGTGTGAGGAACAACCCCACTGAAGCATGGGCAAGGACTTTCGACTGTGGCGCCCACTTCACAAACAATGCCCGATCCTTTGTTCGGGCTTCAAAGCCGTCAGGTAAAACCACAGCCTGCCCTTCAGCGATATCAAACCGGAGAACCCACAAGAAAGGTTGTCCGCTGCCCTCTAGCCCTAGTGCCAGCTGCTCCAGCTGTTGCTCAGATTTCACAGCGACGCTCCCAAATGAAACATATATAACTGATGCTGCCTGTTGCATATCCAGCCATGTAAGGCAGCTCTCCTCCTCCTCCCACAGACTGTAGCCGGAAGCCCTTCCATCTAAAAAATTGGGAAGAAAAATAGGTCCTACAGCCAGAGCAGGACAGCCATTCAAGGAGAGCGCTGTTACTGCGTCCCTCCCTTCGAGCTCCTCAAACGTGTTGACTAGTACGTAGTCCCCTTTGCTTTGCTTCTGTGATTCATAGAGAAAGGTTTTGAAAAGAGCGTCGGATGGATCCTGAGAACGATAGAAGGATATCAGGTCGGTTGGCCTCAATGGTGGGATGTTGCCGGGAAGACAAGTGATGAGTTTCTCTGGATTTTTTGCTTCACTCACTGAAGAAGTTACAAACACAATATAATTAATTGATGCCTCTATGAGGGAAGATTTATTCAACAACGAAGACAAAATCTAAACATTTCCGCAAATAATTAGATTATGTACCTAAAATATATTTATATTGATCTGAGCCTTAATAGATCTATAGAAATGGAGACAAGAAAGTCCGTGGAGCATTCAAAAAAATCCATATTCGGTATAGACATACCATTTACTGGAATATGTCCCTTAGAAACAAGGAAGTTGGTGTAGCATTGAGAAACAGAGGAAGCAGCACATAGAGGCCAGAATATAACCCTAGGCACTTTCATATTGTTTGCAACTTGCTCCGTGCAAGACATGAAGGCGTCTGTGATGATGAACGTGATGGGTGGAAACGATGGTGATTTCTCATCAGTGGTTCTTAGGAGGGCCTCCAAAGCGGGACCTAACTTTTGCTGGGCTTCCATTGACTCGCCTAGGTTGGAGTTGCGACCATGGTCGGGCGGTAAACCATCCGGAATAGACACAAATCGAATTCTCCGTTCTTGCTGCTCCAACTCCGGATCGTCTCGGGAAACACGGGATT
>LPNX010993547.1:0-15684 GCA_001517045.1 Pseudotsuga menziesii
CTGAGTTTTATCTCCACCGACTAGTTAAGCTTCCAGTCCCTATGGAGCCTCTATTGATGCCTCCTGCGTCATAGAGATGTCCCAGTTTGTATATCGAGTATGTGCTGCCTTCATTTAGTCACCATACGCCGTTATGCTCTTGTTTGAAGGAAGTTGAAACCTGAGTCGGCCATTCCTCAGTTATCTTGACTTTGCATGTCGGCCATTCCCGGTACAGTTACTGGTTCGTGCACCTTATCATCGAGTTCTTCCATATTATACAGCCTTGCTGAGTACCTCGTGTTGGATGATGGGGGATGCCTTAATGCCCTCCTTCCAGCGGATTTCATCCCATCGACTTCAGATTATTTATTCTGGGATTGGATTCTAGAGTCATTTTGAGTGCCTTGAGACTTGCAGTCATCAGTGGCAGGTTCTCTCGCCATCGACAGTTTTGGGAATACATCAATTTCCCCTGATCGATGGATTCTCTCAAGTGTTCGACCTCAACACATTTATTCACACTTGTTAGTTTGGACTCTAGTACCTTGATTCCCATTTTCATTATTGGTGGGTGATCTCGCGTCTGTTAACGGTATACATCAATGACCGGTAATCAGACGATGGACTACTATGTTCAACCTCGACACCTCTATTCGCATAGTAGGACATGTACTTGTAGCAGTTTGTGTAAAAGACCTTCCAGTTTGGTGGCATCCACTATATGCTACCTCCTTGATCGTGCCAGTGATCATGAGATTTCAGCTCTCGTGACTTGTTCCAGTATATGTCAGACATTTCCAGCCACTATGGAGATCTTGATCTGTTATATACCTTCAGCCTATGTGGAGATCATTGTACTTTGTATATCTTCATTATGGAGATTCTGATCTATGTATATTGTACGTGGCGATGACCACATATGTTCTATCATGTTTCATGCCTGTTCATGGCCATTGTACTATTATGTATCCGGGACTGCTATATGTATGTGCAGTTATATGCAGAGTTGTATTATGGTATTGTGATTATTGGGTGGCTGGTCTTCCATTTGGGTACCTTCATCACTTCACTTCTGGGATGGACTTATAATGTATTTCGGCCATCGTATAACCCCTCTGATCTCATACATTAGGGGGCATCTATTCTAGCGGATTTCACCACACTAGGTGAATCACGCATTGTATGGCCTTCCCCTATCCCGCTGCAGACTCATTATCCCCTATGGACCACTTATTATCTTTTGATGTATCATTGACCATCCCTAAAAACATTATAAAAATGATATACGCGTCCTCTTCCCCGATAACCACGTACATACGTGGATATTCCCTCTATAGTCGCGTACATCGAGATGTGTGCATAATCCAAAACTGTTGGACCGTTCCTTGTCTTGAATCCAACTCATATGACTCCTGGCCTTCCATATGCCTTGAGATCGCATGGATTCAACCTTTCAGTATCACTTTGGAAAGCTATATAAGGAACCATTGAGACATTGAAAGCATAAGAGAGAATTGAGAGTACCGAAACTATAGTCCATTGTTGCCAGAACTATACTTGAGTCTGCATCCCTTTGTCCCTTTGGAGCACTGTTGTGTTCTTCCCAAGCTTGCCTTTGTTAGTGAGCTTGCTATCGGAGTGATGGAGGATTGAGGTGGTGGAGGCCCAAGTGGGGGATTCAGTTTCTCCGGTTCGCAAACGTGTCGTCAGAGGTTGTCACTTGTAATCTCTAATTCATATTAATAGAAATATCTTTTCCTGTCCAGTAATGTGTATTTGAATGAATGTTACATCCATTGGAATATGTCAAATGCTTATACATTATTGATTATATATGCTAGAATAGATCTAACACCATGAAATATAGTATGCGTGTATTGTTTACTTGTTGTTGAGGACGTGCTATAACAATTCAAGCTGAAGATTGGAAAGCTCAACGGGGATCTACTTCAACCGTCCGGAATAAGGTACGAGGTTCGATCCTTTAGTGTTAGATTTTTTTATTTCTATTGCATATTGGGAAATATTGATTTCTGGAGTCTAGCTGTCTGTTGTGGTACCCCAAGCCATAGGAATTTCTCTCCGTAACAATCTCCCTCCATTAGAGATTGAAACTCAAGACATTGTCAGTGGAAGAGAAGAAGGTGGAGAAGTCAATTATGCTTTAGTGGTGTTTAGGAATAAACTAGGAGTAGAAGTTATGAATGATAAGGAGGAATTTAAGACATTCATAAATTCATATTTTGATTGTGTTGCAGCCGCAACAATTTCCCAAAATTCAAAAAAAAATTAGGACCCTCTTTTGTTTGGTTTAGCTTGATTTTCTTCCTTATAATGATTTCTCAAAACGATTGTTTTTAACGCCTGGGTTGCTCTACTACTGAATTTAATTGCTGCCTCTGAAAGCCTTTGGAATCCTGCTGGATTGCTGCTTTTGAACGCATTTGAAAATTTGCTGGAATCGGAAGTTATTTTGTTTTAACTATCCATCGTTGCGGGTGAATCTAAGATTTGGCCCTCCGCAGTTGCGGATGAATTTTTGTTTTTGGAAAGACAAAACCTTCCGACTTCCGACCCACTTTTTTTACGATGGGCGCTTTTTGTTTGGGCGACAGACGCTCTTTTGACTCTGTCTTCCGCCATTGCGGAAGGATTTGCCTTTCTTTTCCCCACCGTTGCGGATGTCTTTTGGTTCACGATTGCGGACGGGTGTTTGCATTCGTCCTCCACCGTTGCGAATGGGTTTGGGGTTTGGTTTTCGATGTTCTTTCCGACGTGTGTTTTTCCTCAACGGAGTATTAGTTTTCAATCGGTAGCTTTAGCGTTTCTTCTTCCCGCCATTGCGGAGAAAAGTTGACTTTCGTCCGCCGACTCGAAAACTTTCCGACGCCCGATTTAATTGTTTTATGTTTGCCATGTGCATCTCCACGGTCGGGTATACCTTTTGAATGACTGTCGTTGCGGAAGGGAGATTACTGCCCCCCCCCCGATGCAAAAGTCTTCCAGCGTCTGACGTCTTGTCTCCTCGCACGTGTGAGCATTTTTTATATATACGGGGCGGTATATTGGGTTTTCCAGTGTTTTTTTTTAATCGCCGAAGCACTGCTATCGTCGAGCTGTCAATTTCTTGAGCCAGTGAAGGACCTAGCTGTCATCCAGCTGTCAATCGTGGAGGCTAGATCATCACCGACCTATTCATCTCTCCGTGATTGCGTCGCATCGCTGCCAGGTAGGCCGTTCTTGCCATGCCTCTTTCTGTTCAAGGTTTTGTGTGCTGCGGTTAGGTGTTTAGCAACCCCGTTTCAACCCGTCTACCCATGGTTAAGGTTGCCGTAATCTTTTCTTCTTGTCCACCCTGCGTTTTGCACCTATATATATCAGGGGCAGTTTTTTCTTTAACCCGCGGAGGTTTGTTGGCCCATGGTTTTTTGTTTGCAAGCCCGCGCAGAGTAGATGGAGGCTTGGTGCAGGCGGCCGTTACACCGCCTGCACCTAGCTTCCCCTTGTATGATGATGAGGTCCAGAGAGAGTTTTGCGGTGGGTTTTCTCATGGTTATTGATTTTTCATTCTTTGGTCGTTTTTTCCTATTTCCCGGTAGTTCAAGCCCCAGCCTGTATTGCCCGCGCTGTTCCGCGCAGTCCATCAGGGCTTGGGCATCTGAAACCCTAGAGGATTAAAAAGGCTATGCCATTGTCACAGTTCGCTAACAAAAAATAGCATGGATAGTGGTTTTAACGAAAACGCCATTTACAGTAAAATGACAGTACCACCCGCAACGTATAGTCAAGTTAATGTAATTATCTTCTGCGAGCAGCCTAAGCCATTATCGATGTTATCCCTACTAAAGCTGTGTTATCAAAATATTAATGTTGGAAAACATAGGCAGCCAGCATGTTCTCGATATATATCAAACCCCTTTCTTTGTTTGCTGTACAATAGACCAAATTGATGAATGCTACACCTTGCATTTGATGTACATGCATTTGCTTTACAGATTGTTTTCATGGGAGAAACAGCATACTGCGAGATGTGGTAGATTTAATGCCGGCTCAAATATGGTTGATAAACTTCGTATCATGCAGTAGTAGTATATGGCCCACTTTATTGCACAGGACTGAATTTTGCTTCATGCTAGTAGTTCTGATAGTCCGGGCATTTTTGGATTGTGCATGCAATTCGTTTGTTTCTCTACTTGCTATTACTTTGAACACATGAAAATGGCACTTTGCATATGGATGTAATTTATTGCATGGTTTATGGAATACTTTAATATCATACAGAATTGTTTTTCATCATACTAAGATATAGACAAGAGCGCTAAGTAGTGTACATTTGGTCAGTCAAGTTATGCAAAACTTATATCTTAGTTTCATTGACGAATTGCTGCCATGATATACATAGAAAGAATAAAGTGTTGCACTCTGTCATGTAAATGCATGCAACTTGGATGCCTCAATTTACAATGTTATATATGGCAGGAAGAATTCGAGTCCACCATGTCCAAAAGACAAAACAAGAAGGCTCCAATGGTGGAAGAAGTGCCACAAGCAGAAGCTGAAACAAAGACTGAATACATATATGGAGATACTCAATGTGTTTCTGGTGTCAAACCAGAATATCAGTGGGGGGATGTCTATAGACTCATCACCAGAAGAGAGGTGCCTGATATGGGACTGGAAGAAGAACCCATCTACGCCAACATCGAAAGATCGGTACTCATGAAGGTCGCCACCAGGATGGAACTCTTCCCATGCTCGGAAGTCATAGGATGGATTCTGCCTCGGGCAGATGTCTCAACGATGATTCTGAAGGATGTCACATGATCAAGGTTATGCTGCATACAGCCCTGGTTATGTAGCCTTAGCCTACCATCTGCCGGAGCCTGAAGTGTTCGTATCTGATGACTAGTTGAGTAACGTTAACATGGACCTGATAGAAACGATGAAAAGAATGATGCTAACAGGGAAACATTTTAGGGCCAGAGCAACGAATGAGTATGATACAGCGAGTCTAAGGGATCCATACAGATTCATAGCCTTGATGCTCAACAGAATATTTGGCAGAGCTCATGGCAGGTTGTTCAAGCTGGAATGGATACCTATCATCTTTTATGTGGCCACCGATGGAACAATCTTCAACTGGCCTAGCCTAGTTTCTAACAGTCTGTCTGCTTGCTTGGCCGCAGCACTGGGGGGAGAGGCCCAGAAAAAGTCTGAGTTTTACATGAGCTCGATACTTATAGACTGCATATTGTGTCATAAGCCCTTCCCTGGTCTCAGATGCATCTGGGACAGGGGAAGAATGCCTATCTACGCGGCCTGCAAACCTTTGTGGGCACATGTTTACCACAGCCACTATAGAGAAGTATGCGAACAGTTCCTTATGCCATTGTACACCCTCATATTTCTGAATTAATGTGACTATTTGTCGGAGGGGGCCTTGCAAGTAATAGAAGAATACGCAAACTATTACTTAACAGAAAATGGCATGTATTTCAGAATGTTTGGTGGCTCAAGAGCCCCTTCCCTGCTGCCAAAATACGCAACCGACTATATTGTCCATAAGGAGGCGGTCAGGAAAGTTTTCATCGATGGAATAGGCAAGTTTTTGTTTGAACACAAGAAGACCACTTACCCCCCTTTGCCATTCAAACTGGGAAGCTGCAGATTTGCTAAAGTGAAACAAGCTGATGAATTTGTAGCATAATTAGAAAAATTCCATTTTGGCAGGATGCCCTTTCATAGGAGTGATTCCCAAGGTAAGGTCGTGGAACATTGCAAAGAACACAAGGTTCACTTTGAGTATACTCATCACTTCGATAAGGAAGAATCTGTCTTCCGAAGTTCCCCTAACTTGTCAGCTCTAAGAAGAAGGTTCAAGCCAAAGATCACCACTAAAGGTGGAAAAGGAGCTGAGCAAGCCAGAGCTGAAGAAGAGGCCAAGAGGAGACAGGAGGAGGCCCAGAAGCTAGCACAGGAAGTTGCAGGATGGCTTCATAGCGAAGAAGAAGAAAAAAGAAAAGCTGCCCAAGAAGCAGCTGAGAGGGCACAAGAAGCAGCCAAAGAGGCTAAAGAAGTAGCTAGGAAAGCCGCTGAAGAAGCGAAGAGAAAACTAGATGAAGAAATAAGAGGGCAGGAAGCAGAAAGGAAAAAGCTGACAGAGACAGGACAGTCAACTATCGAGGGGCAGACCCAGGAGATAGAAAACCCAGAGGTCCAGGATCCGCAAGTGCCTGCTACCAGCACTCTTGTGGTCCCTATGCTCAGAATAATTCCTTTTGTCCAGGAAAAGGGCAAGGAAATCCCTGATTTCAACACTGTATATTATGATAGGGATACCAAGAGAATAATGAAGAGGACAGAAAGAAAGGTGGAAGCAGAAGGAATGGCTGGCACAATGATAACAGATACAGCTGTTATGATAGGCACAGACGTGGATCCAAGGCTTACCATAAGGGTCGGAACTGCAATACTACATGCTTCAGAGGATAACATAGACAAGGTGATGACTAAATTGGAGTCATACAAGAAATCTTCTGAGCAGCTGAAGGATACCCTGAAAAGAGAGAGAGAGGAGGGAAATAAGTTAAAGCATAAATTCGAGCACTTACAGAGGGAGATGAGGACTGATGAAGCTGAATTGCAGGCCTTACATGAAGAGAGACAGGCTCAGGAGTCTATACAAGAACACCTTGAGCAAGTGCAAACAGAAGATCAAAAGTTGAAGAAGGAGAAGGAGCAGTTGCTGCGAAAGGTGGAGGACCTAGAAGAACAGATGAAGATCCTTGAGCAGGCCAATGATTTGCATTCCCAGGAACTGACAAAGCAACATCAAGAGCAGCTTGCCTCTCTAACCGCTGATCTGGAGGTAGCAAAGGAACAGCAAGTAAATCTGCAGCCTTTCAAGGAACATATCCTGGCTCAGAAGGATAAAATGCTACAGTTGCAGACCGCTCTGGAAGACGAGAGATGCAAGGTCCTTTAGATCGATAGCCGGTTGGGGGAGATCATGGAAACCTCCTCCTACTTCGTCGACAGATCCCAGGAGGTTCTTGAAGTTTTAAATGCCAAAATGGCAATGCTGGAGAACAATGTGGAGATTCCAGTAGAGCTACCAGCCAAGGACCATCAAGCCCTGAAAAGAGATCATGACCTAGTAGAGTTTTCCGTCAGCACCACGAAAGACTTTAAAAATACCGTCAGAAGGACGCAGGGAGCATGCTCAGAATACTTCAAGAGGCTCCTTAATACATTCAACCGGTTCCAAATAGACGTTGAACATAAGCTTGATGAGTTCCCAGGCCATGAAGCCTTCATGGAGATATTGCAGAGCAAGTATCAGGATGCAGAGGCCAGAACGCAACAGATCAAGACCATTGATGACCTGGTTTTGAGGAATGAAGTGGGCCACCCAGCTGTTAGTGTGAAATTATTGGAAGACCAGCTTCGTTTGAGCCCAGCAAGGGTCGAGGCTATCAAGAACCAAGCCGAGAAATTTGAGATAAGCTTTCAGTTTTTGGAGCCTACCACTTTTGAAGGCATCGCAAATGAAGCTACAGCGTGGAGGAAGTTCCTAGAAAGCCAAGCTGGGTCCTCTTCTTAAGGGATGAGTCACCTTTGTATTTTGTAATATTTTGAAAAGGCGTTTGAAAAAGTAAGCGTTGGGAAAATGAAAGGTTGGGAAGCCCAAAGGCTACTTTGGGCAGCCCAACCATTTGACTCTTTTGTATAAATATAATAGATAAAGAAGAAAGAGGGGCTTTTTCCCAGTAAGACTGGAGGACGTATTGTAAGAAGAACTATTTCCTTTTGCAATAAAAAATTACAGTTTGCTTGTTGGAGAAAGAGATGTGAAATTTCCTAATATCATGCAATGGATGGCGGAAAGATGAACTAATTTATTTTTCAGCTTGTGTCCATAAATCGTGAGATCGTTCTAACTTTACGACCTATGTCTTGTTGAATGATTTCTGATTCATTTTCTTGGAAAGCTCACCACGAGTAATGTATGCTGCTTACATAACAATTAGCTATCTGATTGTTAGAATTTTTTTTTCATTAATGTGTTGTAAATATGAATGTCAGCTAACTGTAAATTCTGTTTATATACATTTATAATACACATTACTCACGAATAATCATTCTTTTGGCTCCCCGGGGATAGATAGTTAGTTAGTTAAATAGTTAATTGATTCACTTCATGGCTGCATATGTGATTTAGATGTTTGTGGGCTTAAGACGAGAGGTAAGAACCTGTGCAACACGTTGTGTAGTTCCTTGCATCTTTATCACCCCGCATTTGTTAGTTAGGCATTTACATTGCATACATAAAGTCAAAATTATAAAAACTCGGTGGACCGGGTCGCAACCGGTAAAACCCCTAGTTTTGTTACCTTGACCTACGGTAGCCGGACCGCAAACCGGACAGATTCCCTACACCAAACAGTCAACGGGCTAGTTGGGAACGTTGATTGGGGAGAATCCTTTACTGTTGTCGCCTGCGAATTTCCAGGCCTCAACAGATTGTATGACCAATCAGCTCATGGAAGAGTTCTAATTAATGGCTAGCCAGCTTAGGGGTAAGCTCACGTCAGGGGGTAGTAGTAGTTCCCATCATGAAGAGAAGAAGACCTATGGGGAAACTATTTTCTCGAGGGCTAGACCTCACAATTGACCCCATGACTTCAAGAAATAGACCAGAACTACAACTCCTAAATTTTTAGATTCTAAAGAGAACCTTGATACTCCTTATGGCATGAAGGAAGCAGTGGATGAGTGGCAACGACTAAGTGAAGATGTATATGCCAAACCACCATGAGCTACTCTTATGAATGAATTAGAAATATTGATAGAAACATGTAAAACCTTGCCCCAACAATATCAAGCATATATTGCTTTAATGGGAGAGACAAATAAGACCATTATTTTTTAATACTTTTTTGATTGGGTGTTTGGATATAGGCCTAATAGTGAAGATGTGAACTCATTAAGGAACAATCGGCAATCCGCAAGTATGGAGGAGACCAAGGATCCACCAATTTATGTGGGTGGTGAAGTAGAAGAAGCATTACATCAAGAGGATATAAAGTTGCTCCCAATTGACTCTGAAAAATGTGAGGAAACATCACATGAGAATGAAGAAGAGTCCCTTGAAACTATTGAATATTATTCTGAGACACATTCTACTATGGACATGAACCCAAGAGAATATATTGACGGATGCTTGAACTGTGAAGGTGTACGTAATTATGGGTGCTCACACCTCTATGTTGGTGACATAGATAACACTTTTGAAGACTTTTTTGCAAGCCAAATTTCTCATGGGCATGAATATTAAGACCTTGTAGCAGATAATGAAGAACCAAGATCAACTTCCCCATCACCACTTGAGCTTCAAGAAGTTGATACAATCAAGAAGAAAGAAGAAGAGGAGGTTCCTCAACAAGAGACTCTTTTTTTTGAACGGTCATTGAGGATGGATGAAAAGAAGATTCAAGAGGCCCTAAAGACTCTCCATGGCATACATGATTTGGTCTCGAAAATTTATTGGAGCATGGAGGAGAAATATTCCATGGAGGACATCAAGAAAATTCAGAAGGAAATATCCAACATCAAAGGTAGACTTTTGAATTTTCTTTCTGATATATATTATTCAATTGTTCTTGTTGGTTTGTATCATGGACTAACCTTGAATAATGTAGAATCTAATGACAAGCTCTCAAATGAGTTGGAGTCCACCCAAAGTGCACTCCAAAAATTTATGGTGCAAATTGAGCAACTTCAAGAGAGGATGCAAGGGTCCTTTACACCCTCCTACATATCAAAAATCATTCAATGGTTGAAAGAATTTGTGTCACAAAGGAGGAACCCCATGTGATGGTGGAACATGGGGTACATGTTGATATTCAGGTGTTTAAAGAGGCTACATTCAAACAAAAACGAAACCAAGCACTTGTTCTTGTTCAGAGGGATTATGAGTTGCCTCTTGGTGAGAGTCGCAGAGCCTTGGAGGAGGCACATCATATCAAAATAGTTAGACCAACAAATGATGGGGAATATGCATTCAAAATTTTGATGGGTAAGAGTTTCAAAGAGGTAAGCTTGGTTCACAATTCTTCACTCCCTACTTCATTTTCAGCCACATCAATTGGGGATGAAAATTAGGTGAAAGATTTCTTTTTTATGGTGCCACATGAGGAGTATGAAACTTATATCTATCCTTTTGATGATGACATGATTAGAGCACCATATTCTTTACATTTTTAGCAGCATCCTTTGTTACATTATGATGCTACACATCTACATGGGTGCACCTATGATGTTCACTTGAGTCACTTGAAGACTCATGATTTTCCTTGCTCCTTGTTTAGTCCATTTGATGTTGGAGGAAATTCATCCAACACTTGGGTGAATAGGTATATGATTTAAGCACATTATTATTGGTAGCAACATCCTTTGTTATTTCTTGATGGTATACATATTCATGGTGTATTGATGAGACTTATTTGAGCCACTTGAAGTATCCATGTTTTCATGGCTCCTTATTTGGTTTAGATTTTGGTGGAATGAAATAACACATTCCTGATTATTTTTATGCATCTTACATTCTTTTGGAGCAACATTATAGGACACGGGATCCTCACCTATGTCATTGGAGCATATTTGATATAATACTTGATGCTTGTGTGAATGGATCACATGATGATCTACTAACTTGGATGTACAAGCACTTTCATGATTCTTTGATGAGGTGCCTTCTTGGTGTACATTTGTATGATGTTTTTATGTAATTTCATGGTCTATATTTTGTACTCATGATGTTTGGAAGGCGGCAATACTAGAAATGGGATCCTGGTGTTGCTTGGTTTCAATTTTGGGGGCAACAATCAATGTGGGAGATTGAGTCACCACTTGAAAAGGTGATTGTAATCAGAGTAGTGCAGTAGAATACATGGTGGTTCCTCTCTAAAATTTTATTGAGATCTTAAAAGACTCAAATTTGGGTAACTCAGTACCAACTTCAAAGAATTATACGGGAGCAAAAAGGGGGTTGAAAGTTCATAAAAGGTTTCCAAAATATGGAGGTAAAGACTATTTGTGCAAAGTTTGTTCTGATGGAATTAATTAATCTTTTGGTGTTTAGTGGTGATATCATTGGGAGATATCGATATGAAAATCCACATCTCTTTACTTTTGGAAACACAAAATTGCAGTACATGAATGCCACTACTCAAATTGCAGCTAAAGAAAATCAATGAGCAGAATCATAAGAGACTGCTTGGGGAAAAGGAAGGAGTTACCAAGTGAGGATGCCACTTGAGAATATGAACAAATTTTGAAGCATCCAAACTTGCCATTGTTTTAGGAAAAGCAATCTTGGTTGGGAAGGACTGTCATGTCCCCATCCAAATAAGACTACTTGTAAATAATGTTTCACCAACCTACTAGTTCCCTAGGTTGAGGTGGAGACATAAATTTTGTAATAAGGGAGATATAGGACCCAAAAGGACCTTGGTTTACCATATTCACATTGAAATGGGTCACATAAATAATAAATGTTAAGAAAATAAGGTGTAATTGGTTCATGGAGACAATTGGAAGCTTGTGGAGTCTTTGGGTGACTAGATTCCCACACACTTGGCATGACCTTCATCCAAATTCGAACCCATGAGGAATGTAATGTTCTTGGAGGGTGATGTGGTGTCACATAGCCTATCATGATCCAAGTAATTTTAATTAGGAGAGGAGAGTAACTCCCACGGAAGAGGAAGAGACCAAGATGACAATGTGTGCCACTTAGAATTAGGAGATTCCATGCACTCTATGACAAGTAATGATGAAAGATTCTATGGAAAATTCAGACCTGATTACAGACCTGTAACAAATATGACACAACGTGGATATAAATAGCCACCAATAGGACACATTTGGGAGTTAGAGGTAGCCATTCGAATTGGGGAAAGAATTGGAGCATGAAGGAGAAGACAAGTGTCATAAGAGTTATTAAACCACTAAGATGACTTGGAGGAATCCCATGGAGGGAAATTTGACCTTAGGAGGCCTTGTGAAGTCAATAAAAGGATTTCATGAGTAATAATAATGGATTTTGATCATTTTTTAATTGTCCTTTGGCATTTTGGAGAGATTTTGCGTATCCATTGCACGGTGAGTATTCACTCTCCCTGTTTGTGAACCGATTTTGAGGGAGTTGGACTCCTTTCCAAGTCGGTTGATGGAGAGGAAATTTATACCTCTAAATGGATATTATTAATGGTGTTTATTTTTAGTTTGAATTTCCATACATCTTGAATTCTCATCTATCTCCCTATTCTCGCATTCCTTCTTCTCCATTCCCCACACTCTCATGTTGATGGCACACTTGTTGGAGTGGTGCTTGCTCTTTTTTGAGTTCATTTGATGCACAAGCTGGGGTATATGATGTATGTACCTATAATTTTATGTACATGTTCTCTTTAACTCAAAATCCAATAAATTCATATGTAAAAAGATTGCATTCTCATGCCATTAAATAACTAGTTTTCATGAATTTGGCTTCCATCTTGAAAGAGTTTTATATCAGATTTATATGATGGTTATTTGTAATTTCCCTTTTTTAAATTTTATTAAATGACCAATGTTTTTTCACTTTTTCCCCAATTTTGAGCTTAACTAGTTTTGATGTATAGACCTACAAATTGGACCAAATGCTCCCAAATTTTATTTGAAGGTACATGACTAATATTATAACTTAAATATGATGTTAATAGATGTTTGATGGCCCCCCAATTACTTCTGCAAACTTTTTAAATGTTTTGTTCAAAGTATGATTCTTTACTAGCGAATTGGGGCTCCAATTCCCCCCGGGTAATTGTCGGAAATGGCTTCACAAATGATCCCAAAGTCACTTGAATTTATGAACAGAGGCTGGGGATGTGTAAGGGACATTTTCAAATTCTCATATGCATCATGGTTCAGTTTATACAGGATTTTATGACTCTTTCCAAAACAACTCCCAAGTCACAATTTCAACCCTTGCGGAAAATGCACCAAATCTTCTCCCAATGCAACAAAAATGAGTAAAAATGGCTTCAAATGCTTAAGTAATGAACATGAGACTTTAAATATGCATTAATTACAATACATGCATCATAAAGTTATCAGAGATACATTCCTCCATTCGAAATAATAAGCATTGCCATGGCATATATCAAAATAGAGTGGAAATGGTCATTGTTTGCTCATTAAAAGTCATTTTGACATACAACTCTTGGGAGTTTCGAATTGAAACTTTCTGAGAATGAATAAAATATAATATTGAACTGATTACAATCATAAATTCACAATTAAAGGCTATCCCAAGTCGAAATCATCAGCATTACAATGGTTCACAACAAGATAGTGGGGAAATGACACTATTTCTTCATTGTTCAACATTTTTACATGAATTATTTTGGGTATTTCGACCTGATAGTATTATGAACGTGAAATAAAGAGCATATAAATCAGAACATAATATAATGGGCATTACAATATTCCCCAAAGAGATCAATAGCTCACCCAAAGCGCAATCCCTCCATTGGCATGAATATGGTGTGAAAACTGGAAATAGTTGAGAGAGAGAGTTGCAATAGAAGAATCCACATGATTTATTGTATATTAAACCTGAAAATAAGACTCCATTAAATATCCATGAAATACCTAAGTGGCCTCTCCAAATAACAACTTGGATTGGAATATTTCACCCTCGAAATTGGCCAAGGCAAGAAAACTAGTCATCCACTAACTCTCACAATTCACAAATGACAGTTTCTCAAATGATAAAAATCCATTATATTGGTTGATTCCTATATTTTATAAAATTCCTTAGCCGTCTAAGGTTCCCAATCCATCAACAAACTCAATCCAATTCGAATTAGGGTGTGTGCTCATGAATTGACATATGTCCCCTCTTTCCTAGCCTTCCACCTTCCCCAAATTTGAGTAGGAGCCCATTGAGATTCCCAAACTCACATGAGAGCTCTCTTGGATGGTATATATCAACAAAAAATGTCAAATATGTCATATTTCAGCATTCATATCTGATTTTTTTCATAGGTTTCATAGCATCTTCATCATTGTTGTCATAGAGCTAGGGAATCCAGTCCAAGTGTCTCACTAGCTCCAAAATGACTCTTCCTTTCCCATGTAAGTTACATTTCATCCCAAATTCAACCTATGATGCATATGTCCAATTTTATTATCCATATAAATCATCCAATAACCTTTATTCTTCCCATGGATTCGAAATTGCAAGAGGAGGATGCCATGTGGCACCAATTTTCTAGCTTATGTGGGCCCCATAGTCTCCATGTGTCTCCATGCTCCATTGCCACTTCAATTTTCTATTGTATTTATTTAATAAGTACATTATTAAATATTTATCCCATTCTAATGTCTTAACATCATTTATTGTCCCCTTATTCCAAATCACAAAGCTTCCACCCCCAACCTAGGAAACTAGTAATTTTCCTCCTTGGCAATTATTTGACCCTTCGCATCAATTTGACAAACTCTCATTAATATGGAAAATGTGATTATGCCATTTTAAACCAATGCAAAATTTTGGACATGAAAAACCCTCCCTTCTCAATATTTCTTGTCCTCAAGCAATTTTAAACATGGGTATTGAAGAACGTGCTTTCTGTATGATTCTTTCAAGTTGCCACTGAGTTTCCCAACTTTGAGTCTTTGAGGTTCCATGAATATTTGAGAGAGGAACCACCATGCTTGTTGCTGCACTAATTTGATTAAAATCACTTTATTAAGTGGGGAATCCATCTCCCATACTTCTTGTTTCCCAAAAAAATTGAAATCAATGGGACAAAAAATATCCCAGGGTCCCATTGCTTGTATTGCACTCCAACAATTAAGAGTGCTCTCCAACCCATACCATTGGGAAAGAAAATTTCGGGATCCCATTTTCTTGTATGAATTCTTCCAAACATCTTGATTACATAATAACATAATAAAAATGTACATCAAGGAAGTGCCTCATCAAAAAATCATGAAAGTGCTTATACCTCCAAGTAAGTAGACCACCATTTGCCAAGTGCATACAAGCTTCAAGGGACCAATCAAATTTTCTCCAATGACATATATGAGTATCCCATGTCCTATAATTCTGCTTCAAAAGGATTTGATATGCATCAAAGTATTCAGCCATGTATTCTTTTGTCTAAGAAGTGAATGAAGAATCTCCACTAAAATATGAACCAAATAATGAGCAAGAGAAACGAGGAGACTTCAAATGACTCAAAGAAGTCTCACCCATACATCCATGAATGAGAGAATCATAAATATATAACAAATTATGTGGATGGAAATAAAAATGTTCTCCAATCATAAATCTATTCACCCCGGTGTTGGATGAAGTTCCTCCAATATCAAATGAACCAAGTGTTGAGCAAGAAAAACCATGAGTCTTCAAGTGACTCAAATGCGTATCATAGGTGAATACATGTAGATGTGGATCATCATAAAGTAACAAAGGATGCTTCTGAAAATGTGAATAAGAGTGTGCTCCAACCATCTCAGCATAAAACGTAAATCTAGGAGTTCCATACTGTTAAATTTGAGCATATAGATCTGTAGACAAACACACAACTCACAAAGAATATCTCACAATTTACTCAGCCATTGAAGAATGAAACAGTGCAAAAGGCT
>LPNX010993547.1:18420-56747 GCA_001517045.1 Pseudotsuga menziesii
TACATACTCCTCATGTGGCACCATAAAAAAGAACCCTTTCACCCATACTTCATTGAGACTAATGCTGCAAAACATGGAATTGTAGGATGTAGGAGAATGAGCTAACTCACCCAAATTATCAAAAAGTGCAGAATTTTCATCATGGGAAGGATCCATATGGGTAGAATCATGCAGCTCCTTCAAAAGTGCGAAACCTTTGTCATAGATTGGTTCCAATGTAGAGGAATCATGCTCTTCTTTAAAAATTGCATAACCTTCATCAAGAAACAATTCAAGTTCCTCTTCCACCACATCAAGTGTTTGGATTTCTTCAAGTTCATATTCAAACACATCAAGCACATTCAAATTTCCACATTTCTCATGATCCACCATGTCATGAGAATCCTCCAAACAATCTACCATTTGATAATCTGAAACATAGGAGGAAAAACAAGTGTCTTGCAACTTTTCAAGAAGTTGCTCATTTTGAATTGTGAGCTTATGAATAACTTCATTATTCTTAAAGTAGGATTCATGTAACCATTCACTAATCTTAATGAAATTTTTTCTATCAAAAATCAAAGACATGAAATTACCTTTGATGTTGCACATTGCTCTTTGAATCTTCTCCATGTCTTCAAGGTAGGATGGCTCCTCCAAGGAAGTAGTTCTCCAACAATAATTTGATACCAATGCTTGAGTGCCACGGAGTATGCTAAGGGTCTCTTGGATCTTATTTTCATTCATATTTAAGGACCCTTCAAGAAAATGAGGCTCTTGCAAATGAACCTCCTTGTCTTCTTCCTTCTTGCTTGGACCAACTTCATGAAGCTCAAGTGGTGATGGGGAAGTTGATCTTGTTTCTTCTTCAACTGCTACAAGGTCTTCATTTTCATGTTTAACGGAAGTTTGGATTTTAGAAACACTTTAAAAAGTGATATCTATGTCATCAACATAGAGGTGTGAGCACCCATCAGTAGGTACTCCTTCATAGTTCAAGCATCCATCAGTAGATACTCTTTGTTTCATATCCAAGGTAGAATGTGTCTCAAAATGATCTTCAATATTTTCAATAGAAACTTCTTCATACTTATGTGATGTATCTTCATCTTTTTTAGAGTCACTTGGGAGTTAATTTCGATCCTCTTCATGTACTACTTCTTCCACTTCACCTATTTCAGAACTAGGTGGTTCATGAGTCTTCTCCTTTTGCTCCTTCAAGCAAGTTGATGCTTTTTTCCCCTTGGTTTTCTTAAAATCAATATATTTTTTCCAACTTTGGATAGAAAAAAAATCGAATTCTTTCATAATATTCTTGTTCATGTCTTCAAGGATAGGTTCCATGCTTTTTTTTATCTCCTCACCATCATATGAGGTTCCCTTTTCATCTCTAGTCATAGTTTCCTCAAAAAATTGTCTTCTTCTCCTCCCTTTTTTTTTCCTCTTCAACAAAAGAAATTTTGGTTTCAATATATAATGGTGGTCCTTGAATTACTGTACTCATAAATATCAGACCACATCAGGTGCCGATATCATGCTCTGATACCACTGTAATGTCCCTTTTTGAAATTTTATTAAATGATCATTTTTTCACTTTTTTCCCCCATTTTGAGCTTAACTAGTTTTGATGTCTAGACCTCCAAATTGGCCCAAATTATCCCAAATTTTCTATGAAGGTACATGAATGATAATATAAATTAAATATGAATTTCATAAATTTTTAAGGACCCCCCAATTAATTCTTCAAACTTTTTTAATGTTTTGTTCAAAGTAGGATTCTTTACTAGCAAATTGGGGCTCCAATTCCCCCTAGGTAATTGTCGGAAATGGCTTCACAAATGATCCCAAAGTCACTCAAATTTATGAACAGAGGCTAGGGATGTGTAAGGTACCTTTTCAAATTCTCATATGCATCATGGTTCAATTTATACAGGCTGTTAGGACTCTTTCCAAAACAACTCCCAAGTCACAATTTCGACCCTTGGGGAAAATGCACCAAATCTTCTCCCAATGCAACAAAAATGAGTAAAATGGCTTCCAATTATTAAGAACTGAACATGAGACTTAAAATAAAAACTAATGATAGTCCATCTGTTGGGCACCGTTTTGACCTCTTTTTGCCACTTATATATCTTTCATTTCCCTTCATAAAACCTCCATATTAATTAGAAAAGCTTTAAAATTCACCCATGAACCTTGGTTAAGAGGTATAATGTCATTGCTTTCTAATAAATTGAGTTTTGAGACTTTTTAAGCATTTTAACTAAGATTTTTATTCAGGTTACGGGATGTTCTAACTTCCCGTATTATCTCCAAAGTTGAGCATTTGCAGGACAGCTAGGCAGGAACTGGAAGATAGAGAAAAGATCCTCAGTGTCCAAGGATGGATGAACATTCAACGGATAGGTGATGTGGCCTTTACAGATGTCAAGTCAACCTCAGTCAAAGGCGACCACCTGTACTCCCACTCAGCACCAAAGAAGGGGCAGTTTTGATTTTGTTGAGTTTCACGATTATGAATGAGGATCTCGATGGCTATGTTCATTAATTAGTTTGCAAGATTATGGCATTTCTAGTTTTCTTTTGAATTTGTATAAGTACTTCACAAAACAATGAAGAATTATCACGATTTGGGAGAAACGTATATTGTTTCTGAACTGCGTGGTTTCATTACTGTGTAATCAATTTGATGGTGAATACATTTAGAGTTTCAGTTCTGTAAATCTTCAATTGGTGTGTGAATGAGGAACTGGAGGGCCCCCATTGTTGAGTTCACACATTCTTTTACTTTCCGGTGTAGCGATTTGGGTGATTGCAGCGATTTCATTTGATGCAAGTTATTTAAATCATGCCATTGGTATGTATTAATCCCTGTAGTATCTAGTTTATTTTTGCAGAACGAATTCAGCTAGTTTTTAATCAATTTCATAAAAAGATCTGTTATCTTGTTTAATGGTTCAAGCTGCTATTCCATCGTGCTGCATATCACTTACATTGCTTGATAAACTCTGTTCTTTTACTGGTTAAATACTGAAAGCATTGATGGTTCAGACCACGATTTTTGTATACTATATATTGTTGTTTATTCAATGGTGAAGTGGTAAAGGACAATTATAAATTATGAACACTATCTTGTAAGGGAATTTAATTAATAACTGTTCATTCAGCGCTAGAGTATTAGACAGAGCCTTGTAGTCTATATGTTAGGGTTAGAATTGTTGTTTAAATGCTTTTACTATCTCAGTTCTTTCATCAAAAGATTGCTTCCATAAATAGATTGTTGTATACTTGAAAAGAAACAAATGAAGTTATCACTGTAAAAGGATTTTTGTATCTTTAAGTTACAGTATTTTTCATCTGACAGTAGATTCAATTCACAGATAATTAAATTATCCAAACAAGTCTAGCTCTAAGTCCTAAAACTTGGATATGCCTCTAAGCTTACTGACCCGGATTGATATAAATTTAAGGTCTGATTCACATTGGTAGATCAGAGCCCAACACCATCCACCATACATTTATCAAATATACATTCCTCCATTTGAAATAATAAGCATTACCATGGCATATATCATAATAGAGTGGAAATGGTCATTATTTGCTCATTAAAAGTCATTTTGACATATAACTCTTGGGAATTTCGACTTGAAAGTTTCTGAGAATGAATAACAGAGAATATTTAAATAATTACAATCATAAATGGACAATTAAAGTATCTTCCGATTCTAAATCATCAGCATTACAATGGTTCACAACAAGATAGTGGGGAAATGACACTATTTCTTCATTGTTCAACATTTTTACATGAATTATTTTGGGTATTTCGACCTGAGAGTCTTCTAAACGTGAAATATAGAGCATATACATCATAACATAAGATAATGGTCATTATAATATTCCCCAAAGATATCAGTAACTCACCCAAAGCGCAATCCCTCCATTGGCGTGAATATGGTGTGAAAACTGGAAATAGTTGAGAGAGGGTGTTGCAATAGAAGAATCCACATTATTTCCTGTAGCTTAAACCTGAAAATAAGACTCCATTAAATCTCCCTGAAATTCCTGAGTGGTATCTCCAAACACCAACTTGGATGGGAATATTTCACCCTCGAAATTGGCCAAGGCAAGAAAACTAGTCATCCACTAGCTCTCACAATTCACAAATGACAATTTCTCAAATGATCAAAAGCCATTATCTTGGTTGCTTCCTATATTTTATAAAAAAATTTGTCCTTCTAAGGTTCCCAATCCATCCACAAACTCAATCCAAGTTTAATTAGGGTGTGTGCTCATGAATTGACATGTGTCCCCTCTTTCCTAGCCTTCCACCTTCCCCAAATATGGGTAGGAGCCCATTGAGCTTCCCAAACTCACATAAGAGCTCTCTTGGATGGTATATTTTGACCTGACATGTCAAATATGTCAAATTTCAGCATTCAGATCTGATTTGTGTCATAGGTGTCATAGCATATTCATCATTGTTGTCATAGAGCTAGGGAATTTAGTCCAAGTGTCTCACTAGCTCCAAAATGACTCTTCCTTTCCCATGTAAGTTACATTTCATACCAAATTCGACCTATGATGCATATGGCCAAGTTTATTAGCCATGTAACTCATCCAAGAACCTTTATTCTTCCCATGGATTTGAAATTGCAAGAGGAGGATGCCATGTGGCACCAATTTTCTAGCTTGTGTGGGCCCCATAGTCTCCATGTGTCTCCATGCTCCATTGCCATTTCAATTTTCTCTTGTATTTATTTAATAAGCTACATTATTAAATATTTATCCCATTCTAATGTCTTAACATCATTTATTGTCCCCCTTATTCCAAATCCCAAAGCTTCCACCCCCAACCTAGGAAACTAGCAATTTTTCCCCTTGGCAATTATTTGACCCTTCGCATCAATTTGACAAACTCTCATGAATATGGAAAATGTGATTAGGCCATTGTGACCCAATGCAAAATTTGGGACATGACATATTATCTAATCTTGTTGAAGTTGGGGAAGCCACAAATGATGCATGACTCTGTACTTTAATGACCATATTGTCTGTATCTCTAAATCTAAGAAACTCATGTGTGAAAAGCTTGTATTCTCATGCCATTACATCATTAGTTTTCATGAATTTGGCTTCAATATTGAAGGAATTTTATATCATATTTGTATGAGGATTATTCTATGACTTTTATGTTGTTGGAACATCAATTTTTATGATGTATATTACCACTATATGTCATGTTACTTTCATAACCATCTATTCTATGTTTCATGTGGCAAATTTGAGCTAGTAATGCAATTCTCCTTAAGCAATTTCCATGAAAGTTACCACACAAATGTTGCGCATCATAATCAGTTTGAAGAGATTAATAACAATTATTAATGATATCCATTGATGTCTAATATTCATCCCCATACTATGTTCTCAAATTTGGGAGGGTCTTACTTGAGTTAGAGAGCAAAATTGGCCCCCACCCCTTGGAGGAATTTGACCTCAATTTCCTAGGAAATTTACACTTTCTCTCCTTAGCCCCAAACCAAGTTGTACAATCTTAAGTTCATATACAAAGTGTTCATAGGTAATATTTAGATGTCATAAGACTCATCCTACCCTTTAATTTCAAATTTGAGACCATTTGGAGTCAGTTGGAACCCCCTAGAGTCGTGACTACTTAAACCCAAATTTCCCAAATTGCACTTTTTCCCAAAAATTTAAGTAGGGACATTACACAAACTAGATGTTATCAATCAAATTATATGCAATATAGAATTTAATAATATATATTTATAAATTATGCATTGCTTTCTGTTATCACTCCAGGAAACTCTTCTAGGTTGTAGCTCGAGGATGCCTGGTAACTTAAATTGTTTTTAGGGTTTTTCTAAATTGGATCAAGTTGAATAACCTATATAACCTCTCACTCTCAAGACATGCATGAGGCTCACTCAATCACAAGGCTTTTAATTACAACTTGTTCAGTAGTTTGACAAAAGGGTGTAGGGATGAAGAACTTACCAGGCTAGCAGACTTACACACATAACACATGCATATAAATGGCTAAATCCTGCTGAGGATGGTGTTTATAAATCAAATATCACTAAATAACCAATAGGATGATAGCTAGTGTCCCTTTAATAAATCTGAAAAATACCTAAATACACATTGAGGCAATAAACATATTAAAGAAAGAAATGGCTGAACAAATCACAACAAAAGAGCTTATACTTAGAATAAACCAAATGGGACACTTGATAATGGAACAGGCTCATAAATCCTCGAATTCAAACCTTTATTAATAAAATAATCATGGGCTTTATAGCCTTTTACAAAACTTACAGATCCTGAAAATCCGATCTGTTTACACAAAAAATAATTGAAAGTAATAGTTTTTCCAGATTAGGGCTTCATAGCCTTGCTAACTATTTGTTCATCTACCACGATGATCTAGTTCACCAATTGATTTGAAATGACTGAGGTGGTCACTGATAATCACCACTGGTGGTTTACTGTGAAATTGCTGCCAACAGCCAATGTATCGGCATTTAACTGAAGTGATTTTTTAATATGCTGGATTTTCCTCTATCTTGTCGCCGCGGTCGCTAATCAGACACTTTGTCTTTTGTTTCATCGGCGCTTGAAGTATGAATGCTTGCCACAGTTTCGGCGCTCCAATTCCCAATGTTTCCGCAGTTTAGTGACTTACCATCACCGTGGCCAATCGAAGGCTTTTTCTTTTAGCTCATCCGCGCTCTGAATCTCTATGATACTGCTCTCCATCATTAGCTCATCGATGATCAGTAGCTGTGACGACTAATGCATCCGAACCTTTTTCCTGGATGCTGCCACAGTTTCAGAGGTGAAACTAACTAAATTCATCGCTGCTAGAAGTTGATTTACGAAGGAATCAAGGCATTAGTCTTCTATGTCGCTGATCTGTAGTCCTTCTTTTTCCCACTGTTGCCTATCTTGCCGACGGCTAGTGATTCCAAATTTTGACGCCGAAGTTTTTCATCTACTCACGGAACCCATAGTCTGTCTTTATTTCGTCGTTGTGGCTCCCTAGTGGACTATTTCGCTGATCGTTAGTCCTTAGAACCTCCGATCACCGAAGTTCTCATCCGGTCACGGAAGCCGTAGTCTATTTTTCTTCCTCCGTTGTGACCCCTTAGTGAACTAGCTTGCCGCTCCATTGTTCTTAGTTCTTCCAACCGTCAACGAATTTCTTCTATTGTTGCACTATCGGAATGTTTCTTGTCATTGATCGGAAGCCGTAGTTGTTTGCTTCCCGTTGTTGCGGCTCCTTAGGGAACTAGCTCACCGATCGTTAGTCCTTTAAAGTTTCGACGCCGACACGGCAGAAACCTTTAGCTTTATCTCGTCGATCTGTAGTATTTAAAACTTCTTATTGCTGTTTAAAAATGCTCCGATGGTGTAAAAAAGTTACAGCAATATGCTTATCTGCTAAAGGGGTCTTCCACCTGCTATTTATCTTCCATCTTTCGGTGGCTAATGAGATGTTCTGATCCTCGCCCAAGCCACCGAAAGCTACAACTTGTGAAATTTTCATCCAAATAAAAAATAGAGGCTTTCAAACTGTCAGTGATATTCATATCCCTCATTGCATGTGTTAAATCCTTCATACTATTGAAATAAATTATTTTGTGTGAACTCAATGAAAATAAATTTATTTGGGAGATAACACTTTCTTTACAAGCACCTTCACATATTGCAATGGAAAGCATGGACAATTATTTTCATCCTAAATACCATGCCCTCCTACTCCAAACAATACCAACTTTCACAAAATCACTACAAATGCCTACGCATTCCACCAGGTCTAGCAAGTATGTCGTCTCCATAATATAAGGTTAATAATAAGAATCAATACAGCAGTCATTGATGTAAATTCCAAGCTACAAAAATAAACAAAAGAAGAAGGGATAAATGGAACAAAGAAAGTGCCACAATCAAATATGTTGATCCAATTGATACAAAACTATCTACATCTAAGGTCCAACAAATTGAACACCGTAGGAGAATATATGTTGAAAAGAAAGTCGAAACAAATAAAATTTGAGAGACTACAATGCATACTAACCAAGAACCTCTTTTGCATTTTCCAGCATAAACTCTTCAACATCATGTCCATCCAAATGCCACCCATTCTTTCTGCAAACAGATTGATGCCTTATCTAGCATGCATACATGTACTACTTGTATGGAATCATATCCTGGAATTCTTATTCATTTGTCTCTCAATGCACACATTTGCAATTGATGCCATAGATAAATTGGTGGTCATCGATTCTCAAATTGGAATAATATGGACCTCGGTGATCACCCATTGTATTATCCATACTTACTCAAATTGAATAAATGTCCATTGCTTGTGTTAGCCCAATTTTGTAGGTCAGACATGCTCATGGTGGACGATACAAGTACAGTGGTCACACTATTATTTTTTCTCAACAAATTATGTATATTGCAAATTGCCTTTCATACCCCCTTTTAGCTATTGATATCTTGGTTGTGAGGATGCATGGAATGGAAAGTAAATGTTATGACTGCTATGTGACTAAATCACATGTCATCAATGCATTGCTCTATAATATACATACTGATAGATACTATAGTGATGTCCAACTTGACCATAATATAATTGCATCACTTCCATAATCATGCATTGATGTCTCCTCTCAACTACATTCTATCTGTACAGACTTTGGCATGCCCTCCTATACAAATTCAAATATACCCAATCTAGATAACCAAAGTGTTACCCAACCAACATAAGAATTATCTTCTTTTTTCTTCAGATTGTGTAATGTATAATGAGAAATGGAAACGATCAAATAATTTGTTCAATTTACATCCAATGCTCCACCTACTATACCGAATTGGAAAACTATTGGTTCATCACCAGTTAATGAGTACAACACAGAGGTTCTATTCGACATGGCATTCCCAAATATTTTCCCAATTGGGGATGCACTACCTCTCCAACAACGTATTAAAAGCATTCCACTTGATATCTATGTAGTACACTTAATGAGATACTGTGGCAACAGATTTGGTAGTCATCCCTGCTTTAGATACTACTTGTACAATTTAATTATGTGCCACCAGAGTTAAGAAATTTCCAACTTCTTTGTGAGGCAGATCCAAGAGCATAACACACCAAGCACAATTCAGGAGTTGAGTGTACATCCACAAGAAATGCCTATAGACAACCTCCCGGTTAATTCCATGCGCTTTAGAGCACACCATCGTGGGACTAGAGCATACTGGACATTGTGCAAGAGTTAGATGAAAAATATTATGGCATAGTTGCAATGCCCTACATTGTTATTCAATATTGGTGCAACAAACAAAAAATCTCTAGACATACATGCATGCAAGAGGATCACCCTTGTGACCTAGCAGTTTGACAACCTTGGTGTAATCAAAACACTATTTGATAGGCCCCATACTATGGATGCATACATTCATAAAATATTTTCAATCTTCAATGAGGAGAAGCTTATAAAAAACATGCACACAACATTATATCCTACCTACATGTGTCTCTTCATAACCTTTACATATTTGTCACTCTTTCTAATCCTCTAACATTCCTTCTGCAGGTATCAATGGCAACATTGTGGATCTACACATATTCATGGTTTCCTTTGTCTTGAAGCAACTCCTAACATGGAAGCATTAAATTGGCAAGGCCCAAATCAAATCAATGTTGTAGACTTTCTTCGATAAATATGTTACACCATGGAACCCAAGAGAAAATCACAACACAGATATTCATATGCATCAATCCATTGAGGATGACCCTTACTTACTAGATACAAAGGATATAATTTCACCCAACCCACTTTAGGACTATGAAGAGCTCTTAAACATGGTACAAAGACATACAAAGTGCATTGAAAATTGGTGTCTACATAGAAAAGGGACTACATTTGAATGCATATATAAATTCGCTTGGACTATACAACATGAATCATCACTCTACATTGATGAAAAGGGTAAAATAACATATCACCATGCATGCAATGATGCTCAGATGAAATCCATAATCGTAACATACTTCAAACATGGTGAGCAAATGTGGATTGCCAACCAATGCTCTTATATTATGTTGTCTTGAAATACATAGCCAAATATGATTCTAAAGTAGAAGGAAACTCAAAGACCTACCATCATATGCTGAGTAGAATCACAACTACATCATCTCCACAGGACCCAACCTTATATGCCTACCATCACTTGCACCCAGAATCTATTGTTTACCGAGACATCAATGCTCAAGAAACTTGCCATATGTTGCAAAAATTACCCCTTGTCGCATATAGTTGGGCCTTCATCAAACTAAATGTTGGCCACTAATTATTTTGTCATCTATTTATTGACTCGAACGATTGCTTATCTGGATCTAGTTTCATAGATGTGTACTTGCAACACCCTCCAACATTGGACCCTTTCTGTCTTATATACTTTGCACAAAAATGGTCATATAACCAGGACGTAAAACTAAAAAGTGGAAGAAGAGAATTGCCCCTATGATTGTCCATGTCTGGCCTCGCTTCACTTCAATTCCAGCTAAAGATTCCAATGCCTTTCTTGATTTTTGTTGGAGTGATATACTTGTATATAATCCCTTCCATTCCTTCACTAAAAACTTTGGTCTTACAGAACATGAAATTCTGACAAACTAGGAGCACATAAGAAATACTTACTGTGCATGGCATGTAGATCGTATCCCTTCACCCACTCTTGATGGGCCAACATCTGGAGATGAGGATGTTGAATTTTAATTCAATTCTCAATCTTGGATCATTATTTACAATGATTCTTCAAACATTTATTTCATCCCACAATTTCATTGCATAATCAATATTCACTTGCGGTAGAAGTAAAACAAGGATCATTGAAAATAATACCATGCACAAGAGATACAAATATTTTATCTTGGAAAACCCAAACATGGAGAAAACCTAGAAAACGTTTCTCATAATAAATCAATCCAATTCAAATACAATACCAATCATGAATATGATCTTTATCACAAGAGAGGTCCTCCCTTCTTCACAACAAACCCTAGTAAGGGTAGGTAATCTTCCAAGTGAAATAAGAGAATAAGATAACCCCAAAAATTGTGTTTCTTGCCTTTGATAGGCCTTCCTTGGAGGTGCACAATTGTGGAGAGAAGAAGATGTGTGATATGATTGTGTCAAATGAAGTGTGATAACACTTAATATTTATATTCTTCAGTTGACTTGATTTTCACTCTTGAGGTCGACTTGTACTTTTATCTTTTAGGGCCAATATCCCCATTTTACTAGGGTATTTTTCCCTTCCATGCCTTCAACTTTCTCTAGGACTTCTTCAATGCTACATGAGACTTTTCAATGGTTTGCCTTGAATTCTTGGGTTATTTATTCATTATACAAAATTTGTCCTCATTGATGTCTAACTCCTCACATGCAAATCATTGTCTTCCATAGAGATCTAATGTTGATTTGACCATACTCTAAGAAGTCCTAGACACTTCTTAGAGCCAATGTCAAATACAACATTAAACTAGACTTTGTTTATACCACAAGGGATGAAATACCTTATCACATAGACAAATCAACTCACTCTACTAAGAATAGATCACCCCCATTACGGAGCACTCCCACATAGAGTATGCAATATCACCTCTAGCCTTCAGACACTCATAGTTAATCCACATGAATAGATAAAGGATACGCATTCGAGCCTCAAGACACATAGTCAATTCGCATGACTAATTAGGGCTATGACAAGGCCATTCTCTACCAACTATTGGTTAATATACACATGGCCAATCTAGGAGAATGATCTGCAGAATGTATGTCCGATGCTGGAACCATGGAGAACATCGACACTCCCTCTTAATGAGGGATACATTCTACATTACGCTAAGTCATTACACTTGGTGAGAATGTCCATGTTTGGAGCCTCATACTCCTAGACAATATTCAACACCTCGATCCTTATTCATAAGGTTGTGCTAGAGCCAATCACCACTAACTATGAGTGAATATTCAACCCAATGTTATGCATGGTTATCTAGATGAGAACTGTGTCAGCCTCCCAAGACTATGCCAAATCCATTCATCGCTAACTATGCATGAACATTTAGCCTGATATTGCACATTGGAGCCATCAACATATCGATCCTTGTGTACAAGGCTGCACCAGATCCATTCACCACTAACTATGAATGAACATTCATCATGATGCGACTCACGTGGTCCATCCTTCATTAGAATATATCAACACATTGAACCTTTTTCACAAGGCTACGACATATCCATTCAACACTAATCGTGAGTGAACATTCAACCCAATGATGCACATCTGACGATTCATCTAGGCCATTGACCATCACTATCCATATCAACATGGCCATTTTATCATGAGTGGATATTGAACCGCTTGTTTGTAAAACCATCTCAATTTTTGGGCCATTCACCTCATGTGAATGTCTTCCACTCATATGTAGGATCATCATGGTGTCTAGGTCATTCCCTTTTTGTAAATTTCTACCACTAATCTATAAAGCCATATTGGTTTCTACACATCCATAAACACCCCCTCTCACTCAGAGAGGCATTCTCCATCACACCAAGCTTGTCCCAAAAGTATACAAAAATTTCCTTGGACAAAGGCTTGGCGAGAATGTCAGCTATTTGCTCATTTGTGGATATGTACTAGAGCTTTACTTCTCCCTTATGCACCATGTCTCAGATGAAGTGGTATTTGGTCTCAATATGCTTTAGCTTGTCATGAAACCCGAGAGTTTTTGAAAGCTTGACACAACTTTGATTGTCACAGTGATCAAGTTCGTCTCTAGTTCCTAACCAAATAATCCTACAAGTAGATTCTGAAGCCACACTACTTCACAACATGCAACATCGGTTGCATAATCCTCCACTTTTGTTGTACTAAGTGCCACAGAAGCCTACTTCTTGCTAATCATAACGGAAGCAACACCCCAAGGTGTTATTCATGTTTACTGCACTCCACTCATTTAGAATCCATATATCTTTGCATCTTCACGTCATCACTTGAGACATCTCTTAGATCATATCCAACTGTACCATGCAGGTACCTCAACACAATATTTGTTGCAAACCAATATACATGCCTCAACTCAACCATAAAATGGTTAAAGGTGTTCAGTGTAAAGCGAATATCAGGCCTGGTGTTAACCAGTACACCAAAGATATGGTCAACTACCCACCAAATTTGAATTTGAGGCAAAATCACTCAGCTTCACAGATTTGTCATCATCGTAGGATCCATTAAATATGAATCCGAAGTAGAATCACTCAACTTCTCCAGATCTACACATCAAGGATCCATCATATCTAAATCTAAAGTGGAGTCACTCAAATTCTCCATATATGTCCATAGGTATAGCTATAGAATTGTAGTCCATCATCATGAATCTCTCAAGATATCAACTATGTACTCCTTTTGTCTGAGGAAGATCTCATCTGGTCTCTACCACAATTCTAATCTCAATAAGTAATGCATAAGTCTAAGACCCTTCATCTTGAACTCAAAGGCTAGCTCCCTCTTGCACTCAACACTGAGCTTCTCTATTCCTGTAATGGAACAAATCATCAATTATATAGTACCAAGCTCAAATGTTCACCATCAACAACCTTGTAGTAAAGGTTGGAATCCACATAATTCTTGGTGAAGTTCAAGCTCATCTTGTACATGTTGATGGTGAAACTACTTGAGGGAAACAACTTCAATGTTCAGGGATATGATGGTCAAAAATAGGGTGCAACTGATGGAAGGTAAGGGTGGGTGTGATGGTGAGTGATTCCTCTAGCGTTACTTTAGCATAGTAGATGTTGGTCCCCCCTTGCTCTATTTCATTCCCTTTTATGTGAGATGGAAATAGTTGTAAATGGTTACCAGGTGGTTCAATTGCAACTGAGGAGTTAGTTTATGAAACTTCCTCAACTCCATTATTTCAAATTTTTATATATTTTTCATGAAATTATTCGTGTCTTGCTAGCATGCAAGGTGTGAATAGTTATTTTTAATGGTACATTCACTCCTTTGTCAAGGGGAACACGTGAATGGTTCGTGCCTTGCTAGTGTGAAAGGCACAAATTTTCCCTTTTTGTAGTTTGCAATCTCAGAAAGAGAAAATTATCATTGGAGTTTCACTTTCAATGATCAAGGCCATCATTAAGGATCAAATCATTGGCTCTTCCATCCATAATTGTCCTTTTTGTGAGCAGGAAATGACACTTTTAAGTGTCGTCTTTTGAATTGTCATCGCATACGAAGAAGTGTCAATTTGAGTTATAACAAAGACTTCCACTATAGAGTAGGTTTCCTATTCTACTCAACACTACCCTCCTTTAAAGGGGGGGGGGGGTTCTTCCCATTGGGTTTTCCCTATTTCCTCACTTTCTATGGATATCTTTTTGTATTTGGGTACCTAACAAGGATTCATATTTCTAGGACCTAATTTTTTGTACATCATAGTTACCTAAGTTAGGATTAAGGGGGGATGTTGGTGCATGTGCATTCCTTTCTCACTCACCTGAGATTATGTTCCTATTTTATAGGGATAAAGGCACACTTGATTTGGTTTTTCCCATTTTCAAGGGAGAAAGGTGCCCTTGCATGGTCTTTTCCCCCTTTTTAGGGATAAGTACACTGCACTTGGCAATTATGGTCCAATTAACCCTCTTGAATCATCTAAATATAAGTTAACTAGCTCATGAGGGTGCCCTTGGATATCTATGGAATGTTTTCTTGAGTTACAAAGTCTCTCATGTTCATGCATGAAATTAATCTAGTAGATTCTTTCATCTTTTGATGAGTTACATTAAATAAAGTTAATGTGAATTACACTGCTTGTAAATTTTCTTCTTCTCTCATCTCAATTAAATTATAGGTCCTCTTGTAGGTTGATTAGCTAAATCTCACACTAGGAAGGTGAAAATTCTTTTGGAGTAACCCCCCAAAGCTAACGCTCCCTCTTAACAACAAAATGTTTCTTGTAACACCCATCAACTCCCTAAGAAATTGCAACCTGTAACTCAACTACCTTCAAAAATATGAAAGAACAATCCATCATGATAGAACATCATAATTACTCTACAAGATTCACACCCATAAGCATGTATCCACACACCTCAATATCCAAGCAATCACTAGTGATAAAGGTGCATTTTTCTCCAAGAAGAAAACCAAGCAATCTCCAACTTGCCCTCTAGATGATGAGCTTGCTTGAAGAATACAACAAGGTAAGTTAGCTTACACCATCAAACCATTATACTCCCTCTTCCCATTTACTAGGGGATCCAATAGAACAACAACCATTTATGAAACTAAAGGAACATAACCCTGGATCCTTGCTTCCTACTAAACTCTAAAATCACTCCAAAACAAGGAATAAATTAACAATATACTGTCAAAAACTCCAACATCCATAAAGTCCTAATCATGGGAAAAATAAATCCTCTAGAACTACATCAAGGCCTACTCAATACATGTTCCAAGATAATCATATCTCCATTCAAGACCAATACAATTTAATCAAATCCATAAAAATACAAGATGAAATTTGTAGAAATCTTAACTCATCGATCCTAAAATACTAATCTCAAAGGAAAAGGGAAACACCAACAAAAGAGTCCTCATCAAGTGTGAACATGATAATCCTTCTCATGCACCTCAAAATTACCAACAATAGAAGCAACAAACTCATCTTGGTCAACTCCCTCTATATCAGAGAATCATGAAGTAAGAACAACAACATGGTCAACCCCTTTTATTTGAGGCAGTCCATTAGTTGTGTCCCCAGTACTCATCGCTACTATTAAAAGTTACAATATTAGAAATGAGCATTGGTTCTATCACCATAGGTATAGATGCACACTATCACCAATATATTAAAATCACATTAGATAACATATCTGTAATCAATCTCCACAAAAGTGCATGATCTACAACCAATACTATACCCAATGTCTTTATCTTCCTCCATCTACTACAATAACTGAAGCTAAGCAAGATCAACATCATAAATCAACCACAACATATCAATTAACAATCATCAATCTACCACATAATGAATTAGCCAATCCCAAGCTCCAAAAATAATCAAACAATCAAATGTTTAAGCATGCCTATCACAGACATTGGTCCACTTAAACGTTGATTTGTAACGTACTTAACAACCTCAATGCACTATTGAGGTCATTGGGTTCTCCATAACCACAATGAATTCCTCACTTTAATATCATTCACCACATCAATGCTCAAACAATGAAACAATTATGGACTGCAACATGATAATGCAATGTTATGCAATCATAATTTAAAATTTCATTCAATTATGAGCTCATAACTATAATTTGAATATTAATATATGCATCAAAACTGAATAAACTAGGAAACAAAATAATCCATACAGGAACAACAATAAATAATAAATTTTCATAACTATAATCATATCATGAACACTTATATATGAAAAGTCTTCACCAACTAGATGTTGAAAAAGAATGTTCCACCCAACCATAGTATATCTATAACACTTGTATTATCTGCGATAGAGGCCACCCCTAAGTTGGAACTATGAATCCATTAGGGAAAAATTCCTATCGATTCTCTCTAATTCTTCTCACACAATCTAGTTCCTATATTTATCAAGTCAATTTTCCACAATAACATTCCCAATAGACCATCCCTCTTCCCCCTATTCTACACAACCCAAGGAAAGGTATCTCCTTCTATCCCAAACAATCCATGGGCTATCCCACTTCCTTCCAGGCCCGCTACATTGACTCACCATGAAATCTATTTATTAGGATTCCATGTATTATTGATTCTAACTAATTTCTCTATAGATAATCATAATTTTATCACAACAATTTCCCATAATTTTATTACAACAATTCTATGGCGATTTTAGCTTTAAAAGAACTCAAGGAAGAGTATACATGAGAAATGGGAGAGAGTCTGTGCATGTTTAAAATCATAAAATATATATGCATTCTTGAGATACACCAAATGACTTCATACGAAGTGCACATATCTCACTTATGGCAACTAATATCAAAGTTATAAATAAAACAATGGTTAAGAACTTTAGGATAATAATAACATGTTATTATTTTAACTTTCCTTTCACTAATAAAATAACAAGGCCGTGAAACTAAGGTTAAGGAATTTAGGATAGGTTAATGCAACCCCCATTTCTTTCCCTTATTTTGAATTTATAACTCCCATTATTTGCCTTTCTTCTTTTACCACATGTAAACTACTTACATTATCATTCATTTTATAACTACAAATCGTATATGTTCAACTTATATCCATTCTATCACATACATATAATTTAATTATTTGATGATAAAAAAAGGGGCATTGCAAGTATATACTAGGACAAATCAACCACCTATCATAGGTTATAGCTTAAAAAAATAAAAATAAAACACACAAGGGAGCTCTAACTAAATAGTTTATAATGCACGATACTTGTTAAGGTTTTACACATGGTGTAGCAAGTTAAGCAAGTTTGATTGAAAGAAAAACCCCACATTTAAGCATGCTTGAGCCAGCCAAAAGTCTTGGTTACAAAGTGAAAACCCTAAAAAAAATGATTAATGCTATATGATTCATTTTACTAATCTCAATACCACTTCTTCATCCTTCTTGACTTCATCCTTCTTGACATCACTTGATACAATGATGCAATGAATGATTAAATAAACTATCCAAAACTATTAGTTACATAGGTTATGAATCCTAACTTAATGATCAACTATGAACCATAGCTTAATGAGCAATTTGGGATAAGTCCAAATCTTAGTAAGTGGGTAAGCCAAATAAGCAAAGGTCCACACATGGTATTGGAGTTGTTTGAAACTCTCCCTGCGGTTGTCGTTTTTCGAGGCTCGAGTCTCGACCCTATGTTTTTTGAACAATACAAAGTACAGTAAAATTTAATCAATTTCTTGCCATCTTTACTATGAAAAGTAGAGAGTATCGATGTGCCGCTGAGGTAATGACAAATTCCAGCTAAAATCTAAATAGCTCCTGCAGTATCAATTAATTGGAATCAGCAAGCCGAACCTGATGTGCTTCATTATGAGGGCTCTGGTGGCCCGAAATGAGAAGCAAATACATTTTTTTAAGAATGCCTTAGCAATCCAGTTATGTAATCAAACATACCAAACTGCTACCGGGCATATGGACTACAGCACGTCTGCCATTGCTGTTGACGAAATTTACGGAGAAAGCCCAAATAAAACAACCGACTCTACCATTTTAGAACACATAGACACGCTCTGCATGCGGGGGCGCTTGATCGATGCTGTGGGAACGCTGCATCATTTGAACCCGGTAGACTTCCAAGTACGTTTCAATGTCTATTCACGTCTCTTGCAATGGTGTGTTCAGATGAAAGCTTTGCCAGAGGGCAAGTGGGTGCATACCCATATAATTAAAATGAATATCAGCCCAGGTATAGTTCTTGGAAACAATCTCATGAACATGTATGCCAAATGTGGGAGTCTGGTAGAAGCACAACAAGTCTTTGACAAAATGCCTCTGAAAAACATGTGTTCATGGAATACCACACTTGCCGGGTATGCGAAAAGCGGGAATTTGGAGTATGCTACGGAAGTGTTTGACAAAATGCCTGTACGAGATGCCGTGTCATGGACAGTAATGATTGCTTCATATAGACAGCATGGGTATTATAAGGAAGCTCTGCATCTCTATGAGCAAATGCTAGAGGCGGGTACGATGCCAAACCAATTTACATTTACTAGTGTTCTAAGTGCATGTACTAGCCTGGCAGTTTTTGAACAGGGAAAGATAGTCCATGGTTGTATTGTTATATTGGGACTTGGTTCGTATGTTGCTGTGGGCAATGCACTCGTTAGCTTGTATGCTAAATTTGGGAGAATTGAGGAGGCACGCCGCATGTTTGACAGGATGCCTCTGAAAAATGTATATTCATGGAATACTTTAATTGGAGCATATACCCAATCTGGTGATTTACATTATGCACGTGCCCTGTTTGACAAAATGGCAGCACGAGATGTAGTGTCATGGAACTCAATGATTTCTGGATATTCCCAGCATGGGTACGATAAGGAAGCCGTACAACTAATTGTCGAAATGCAACAGGATGGCATGAAGCCTGATTTGTTCTCCTTCACCTCTGTATTAACTGCATGTGCCGACATAGAGTTTTTGAAGCAGGGAAAGAAGATTCATGCCCTTGTTATCAGAAATGGGTTTGAGATGGATGGGACTGTGGGCAATGCTCTTGTGAGTATGTATTCCAAATGCGGGAACACGGATGATGCACACTTTGTATTTGCCAAAATGCCTGAATTGAACGTCGTTTCATGGACTTCAATGATTGTAGGATATGTTAAGTGTGGTAGCATAGAGCATGCTCGCCAGCTGTTTGAAAGAATGCCCGAAAGAGATGTAGTTTCATGGACTGCAATGATTGTAGGGTATGCCCAATATGGAGATGACAAAGAAGTTCTACAACTTTTTGAAAAGATGCTGCTATTAGGTCCAAAGCCAAATCATTTCACTTTTGCATGTGTTCTAAGTGTTTTAGCAAGCTTAGCTGCTTTTGAGAATGGGAAGCAAGTCCATGCCCACACTACGAAAGTTGGATTCGATTCCTACAAGTCAGTTGGAAATTCCCTAATTACCATGTATGCAAAATGTGGGAACATAGAAGATGCATGCATAGTGTTCCAACACATGCCTGAAAAAGATGCTGTTTCATGGACTGCGATAATTGCAGGAAATGCTCAACACGGATTTGGTAAGGAGGCCCTCCAGTTATTTGAGAAAATGCTATGGGTGGGCATGAAGCCAGACAGTATTACATTCGTTGGTGTTCTTATGGCATGCACTCATGCAGGCCTAGTGGATGAAGGTCGACACTATTTCATTTCTATGAGTCAAGACCATTACATCACTCCTAGAGTGAGCCATTATGCATGCATGGTTGACCTTCTTGGGCGAGCTGGGTGCCTGGAAGAAGCAGAGGATATGATAAACAACATGCCAGTGGAACCCGATGCTTGTGTGTGGGGGGCATTGCTTGGTTCCTGCAGAATCCATAATAATATTGCTTTAGCAAAACGAGCTGCAGAAAATCTTTTGATGTTGGAACCAGAAAATGCTGGAGCATATTCCCTGCTAGCAAATACATATGCTTCATTTGGCAAGTGGGATGATGTTGCCAAAGTGAGAAAAATGATGAAAGACAGAGGAGTTAGAAAGGATCCGGGGTGTAGCTGGATTGAAATTAAGAACAAGGTACATGTATTTGGGGTAGAAGATGGTCGCCATCCTCAAACACAAGAGATCTATGCAACGCTGGAGAAATTGTCTCAGCAGATTAGAGAGGAAGGGTATGTGCCGAATATGAAATTTGTACTGCATGATATTGAGGAGGAGCGTAAAGAACAAATTCTCTGCCACCATAGTGAGAAGCTGGCTATTGCCTTTGGGCTTATCAACACACCCCATGGTACAACCCTAAGGATCATCAAAAACCTTCGTGCTTGTGGGGACTGCCACACTGCTACAAAATTCATCTCCAAGATAGTTGGACGTGAAATCATTGTGAGAGATGCCAACCGCTTCCACCATTTCAGGGGTGGCTTATGCTCTTGTGGAGACTATTGGTGAGGTCAGGTTTGTTAAATACATGAGGCTTTTGCATGTTGTCATTGCCTTACTAGGCATGACTGCAGGTGATACTTTGGTTCTTGGTACAATCAAGTGAGTGAATATATGGCAACTTTAATGGAAGAGAACACTTGCAAAGATTTGGTACATAGTTCTTAATCTGTTTAAATCCCGTGATTATATTCTGGGTTTATTAGGCAAACATATCTCATCATCATGCGTGAATGATATTCCTGCAGAACATATGATGGCATGATTTATGCAGAGTCATGTTTTATACATGAAAACTTAGCAAATTGGGGGATATTGAGGAGTTTCACAGGAGTATCAGTGGTAAGTTCATTTATAGCAGTTTCCAAAGTACCTGCACACTGGCACCAGATTGCTGCTGATATATGAACAGTTGATGGAAGCTCTATGGAAGCTACATTTGCAATGGGACGAATGGTGAAAATTTTTGTTTCTTTTGTGCATGATGACCACAAGAAAACAGATAAATGAATGGAGATTGATTTATCTACTCAATTGGTATAACAATCATAAAAGGTAAAATACAATCTGGTATGACAGATGATTGGCAAAATGGGAGGAGATATTTCTGTCAAAGTTATATGAAAATCAAGTTCTCTGCACAAGCACCGGCCAACACTTTATTTCATCCTTTGTTGGGCCTACCATTGATGTTCCCAGGTGTGTTAAATGATTTCCATCTAGTGATCGAGCATTCCAGCTACCGTTGTCAAGCAACAAAGGTACCTGTTTCTCATGATTGTTGAATTTAAAGTGTGTAACAACTGAAAGATAGCACTTTTGGTTGCTGAACTTTGTTTGTTTGATGTCTGCAGGACAGCCTGAGACTGCTGAATGCATAGCAGATAATTCCATAGCTAACAAAACAGTCTTTTGCTATCATCAAAGAAGATTTCCATGCCTTTATTTATCTATGTTAAAATGCTAGCTCAAAAACTGGTAATGTAAAAATTGTCTCCACCCTTACTGGAGAGTTTTCTTTGGATAATACTTTCTTTTGGCAAATTTGTGGGTGCATTCTCCTCTATTTCTATATCAATGTGGGTGAATGGTTTTGTTTGTAGATATAGAGTTATGGATACATTTAAAATACAATGCAAAATAACTACAAGGAATCTCTAACACCAAATTATGCACTCTCTAACATTTTCTATCTGCATGTATGTGTACATAAATTGCCTTTCTGGGCTGTTTGTGTTATGTATTTGTGGGTGTATGTACTATGCACATATACAAAGGACACACAAGATAAGTGATGGCATCAGCAAATTCATCTTTACATGCGCAACTGCAACATAACAGGAAGAAACTTCAAAAGCTTGGTTTCTACTAAGTTTGCTTTGATCAAAACAGATATGCTAAGTCATGTAAATCAACGTATAAGGCAATCACTCTATCTGATAAGGAGGCATTGTGTGTTTCCTAAGGCCTTTCACCTAGAGGGATTGGAAGTTTGCACTACTTATGCCTCTATGCTTTGGATGTATTGATATAACCTGAAAAAATACATTTTATGCCTTTAGCATCTAACTTGTATCTCTTTTCAAATGGAATATGTGTATATGTTGTATATCCAAAAATACAAAATTTATCTACTTAGGGTTTTCTTCCAGACGAGGCTTCTCTATGTTATATTCTGCATCGCCTTGGTAGAATTCTGTTTAGTGGATAGGCAGCTGTATTTGTAGACTCACCCTAACATCCACTTGACACATTTCCCCCTTTAAGTATACAACATGCCATTTTAGTAATAGTTCGATCTTTTTCCTCCCAGCAATTTTATTTGTTGCAATGCTTGCAGAAGTAAATTGTCTTTTGATGCCATGGATTTGGATAAAAGGCCAGCAGAGACAGCTCAGAATACTATCAATTTCCTCAACACACTGTTAGAAGAGGAATTGAAAATAGTGGGAATCAAGGACAGAATCATAGTGATAACTCGGGCAAGGAAAGTTGTTGGAAAACATCATCATGTTGAGAGTGTCCAAGCTAAGGTTGATCAAATATTACAACAGGTAAAATATTTTAAAGGCTTGTTTACAAAACTATTTCAGAAAGGACTCCCTTCTTTTTGGGATGAGGATGGAAAACTGACATCTCAGTCCGATTACCAAGCTCTATTGGTTCAGGCTAGGATGGATCATAGGAAATTTGAGGATATGACTCAGTCTCTGACTAGGAAAGTTATAATTGATAAACTAGTTGTGGATTTTGAAATTTTGGATCTATTCAGAATGATAGGTGTCAAGCTGACTTCTATTTCTTATGTGGATCATGTGGATTTGAGAGTTTTTGGCAAATAAATGACGAGTCATGAAGTGCCTTCTAGAGATCAGTGGAAAACAATCGAAAAATTCGAGAGGATGAAGTATAAGCTGCATCAATGAAGACACTCATCCAAAATGCTCGAGCAAATAATATATCAAGGTCCATTTCGACATGGAATTAAAGATTTTATAATATTTAGGGAAATTTACTTTTTAGTTATATGACAGATGTAATAAGGCAGTTACAAGAATCCTATTTTTAGAATATAGGTAGTTAGGTAATAGGTTAAGGAGCTTTTGATGTATAAAAGTATGTTTTCCAATATAATTTGGGTTGGAACCCATGATACTAAGAAGCATTTTGTAACTGAGCATTTTCAAGTTAATAAAAATTTTGCAGAGCCAAGAAATAACTTTTCAAAGCATAGATTCTCGTGTTGTTGTTTTACAGTATGTATTTCTTTTTCTCTTGTGAATGTTATTCATGTTAGCTATTTCCGTTGTGTAATCTTTTTCATGCTTGAATGAGATTGTGTTGAATCAAAATTTATACTTATATACTTTGGTTCATAGGATTCAAGTATTCACAAACATATATCCTCTAAAGCACTGTTGCACATATCGGCGATATATCGGATCTTAATTATCGCGAGATTTTCGATATTTTCAATGTGTCAGGATACAATGAATATATTGTGATAAATTAGGAATATATCACGATAAATTTTAAAATATCGGAGTAGTGTTTGAAATTTCCAAAAAAATTGCCTGAAATTGCATTTTAAGTCCACAAGTTGGCTTTTTGTTAAGTTAAAGTAGATGATACCAGAGTAAATAAGGTCAGGGATTTCAAATTTTCAATGCATTAATGTCTAGAAAGTTGAACTTATTATCAATAGAATTTGCAATATTTGTCCTAAATCCTTATCCTATTTGGCCACGACCATGAACAATGTACACTATCCCATTCAGCACCAAATGGACCAGCTATAGAGGCGAGTCCAGATTTGATAGCAAATTTCTACAATGATATAAATTATTTGAAACTGAGTTGAAATATTCTATTAAGTCCTTTCTCCACGAGTCCACCCTCTTTGTCTGCATCATGTCATCTCCACTAAAATAAATTGACATTCATGGAAAGGGTTTCATTAAAATCTTATGAATTTCATCTTCCTTGTGTATTTCTTACAGCATACAGTTGGTACTTTCATTTCATCTTCCTTGTGTATTTCTTACAACATACAGTTGGTACTTTCAGTTGGCAGCAAGGCAACGTGTATCCCTCATTGATGTTGTTATCTCTGAGTGCACTGTCATCTTCATAGACAAACAATCAAGAGGGGATTGTATCAAATCATTTGTGCTTTCTTCCAATGCAATCTTTTTGTATCATCCTATCAGGGAAAATATTTCATAATTTTCAATTTAGTAACGATATGTGACCACTTGACATCTTATGCATCTCATTTATTAGTTGTATCATCATATTTACGTAGAAACGTGTCTATTTGATGTTTTTGTTGATTTATATGTTTTAAAAATTGAAAATAATGAGTGTTTTTTTTATTTTTTCGAGGTCTTTCGACATTTTCCAATATTTTCAGCCGATACCACCGAGAAGTTATATTTTGAACCCTCATCGATACTTTCCTCAAGATGATATATGCAACACTACTCTAAAGTTAATATTGGATTCATCTTTATTTGGTGCCCATATTAATGGACTGTTCATCTTTCCTCTTTTATCACCAGCAATCAAGAACTTGACTGTGAAAGCATAGCTATCCCACCTCTGTGGAAAAAATTGTATTGCATAAGTTCTGGTTATCTTTAAAAACTCATGATTTTGATTCCATGCCTAATGGTGTCCTCTTATTTCAGCCATTTACATCATTGATTTTGTTTATGTAAAAATATCTCTAGCCATTGTATCTATTTGTCAAGAGAGCCCTCTCTAGTAGGAAAGAAGCCAACTTTCCTCTAAAGGTTGGTTTGAAAGGTAACCTTGGAACTATCCTTCCACAACCAAAGGATAAATTCTGAGTGATAACACCTTCATCTAATGCAAATACCACCCAATCTTAATTGCCACTACTATAACTACTTTTGTTGAGTTGTCGCTCCATCCCTTTTTTGTCGTAGTACTTTGAGCGCACATTTTTTACTGTGACTGGTTTGTATACTTGTGGATCAGTTTGGAGAAGAAGTACGGACTGATTTGTCATCCAAACTTCACGTTGTCGGGAATGACTTAGGATTGGCAAGTTTCTTTCTCTAGATCATATGTTTTTCTCCTTTTGAGATATTGCTCTTAGGAGGGTTTGTCACACTGTTCTCACATGTCTTCTTTCTCCAGACCTTTTGCAACTTACAGTTTATAGATTTATGACCTACTTTGTTACACCTGCAACAAGTAAATATTTTGCAAGTATTACCAGTATGTCCAGTTCTTGCACACTTCCAACACATAGTAGTTTCACTTGGTTCCTTTTGTTTCTTGGTTCCTGCTACTTTGTATCATATACCGAACGTGTTGGGATACATAAACTGCTTGAATAAGACTTTGCTTATACTTCTGTGATTTTATTAAACCTGACATTTGTCTTAAGTTGCATTTCCGGTTGTTGATGCCTGGAAAAGACCCAGGTACCAGTAGTAGGGATTCTCCCCAATAACCGTTCCCAAACAGCTCGTTTATCGTTTGGTAAGCGGAATCCATCCGATTTTACGGTCCGCCTACCGTAGAATTAAGGTAAGGTTTAAATCTCTTTTGAATGATGTTGAAGCACCTTCGTCAATAACCATGAATGAGATTGTTTACAAAACTATTTCATAAGGGACTCCCTTCTTTTTGGGACGAGGATGGAAAACTGATATTGGTTCAGGCTAGGATGGATCATAGGAAATTTGAGGATATGACTCCGTCTCTGACTAGGAAAGTTATAATTGATAAACTAGTCGTGGATTTTGAAATTTTGGATCTATTCAGAATGATAGGTGTCAAGCTGACTCTTATTTCTTATGTGGATCATGTGGATTTGAGAGTTTGGGGCAAATAAATGACAAGTCATGAAGTGCCTTATGGAGATTAGTGGAAAACAATCGAAAAATCTGAGAGGATGAAGTATAAGTTGCATCAATGAAGACACTCATCCAAGATGCTCAAGCAAAGAATATATCAAGGTCCATTTCAACATGGAATTAAAGATTTTCTAATATTTAGGGAGATTTACTTTTTAGTTATATGACAGATATAATAAGGCAATTACAAGAAGCCTATTTTTAGAATATAGGTAGTTAGGTTACAGGTTAAAGATCTTTTGATGTAAAAAAGTATGTTTTCCAATGTAATTTGGGTTGGAACCCATGATACTGAGAAGCATTTTGTAACTGAGCATTTTCAAGTTAATAAAAATTCTGCAGAGCCAAGCAAGAACTTTTCAAAGCATAGATTCTCGTGTTGTTGTTTTACAGTATGTATTTCCTTTTCTCCTGTGAATATTATTCATGTTAGTTATTTCCGTTGTGTTATCTTTTTCATGCTTGAATGAAATTGTGTTGAATCAAAATTCATATTTATATGCTTTGGTTCATAGGATTCAAGTATTCACAAACATATATCCTCTAAAGCAGTGTTGCACATATCGGCAATATATCAGATATATCGTCGAGTTAAACCCCCATCCGATATATCGGATCTTAAATATCGCGAGATTTCCGATATTTTCAATGTGTCGAGATACAATGAATATATCGCGATAAATTAGGAATATATCACGATAAATTTGAAAATATCGGAGTAGTGACTGAAATTTCCAAAAACATTCCCTGGAATTGCATTTTAAGTCCACAAGTTGGCTTTTTGTGAAGTTAAAGTAGATGATACCAAAGCAAATAAGGTCATGGATTTCAAATTTTCAATGCATTAATGTCTAGAAAGTTGAACTTATTATCAATAGAATTTGCAATATTTGTCCTAGATCTTTATCCTATCTGGCCACGACCATGAACAATGTACACTATCCCTTCCAACACCAAATGGACCAGTTATAGAGGTGAGTCCAGATTTGATGGCAAATTTCTACAATGATATAAATTATTTGAAACTGAGTTGAAATATTCTATTAAGTCCTTTCTCCACGAGTCCACCCTCTTTGTCTACATCATGCCATCTCCATTAAAATAAAGTGACATTCATGGAAAGGGTTTCATTAAACTCTTATGAATTTAATCTTCCTTGTGTATTTCTTACAACATACAGGTGGTACTTTTAGTTGGCAGCAAGGCAACTTGTATCCCTCATTGATGTTGTTATCTTTGAGTGCATTGTTATCTTTATAAACAACCAATCAGGAGGGGATTGTATCAAGTCATTTGTGCTTTCTTCCAATGCAATTTTTTTGTATCATCCTACCAGGGAAAATATTTCATAATTTCAATTTAGTAACGATATGTGACCACTTGACATCTTATGCATCTGATTTATTAGTTGTATCATCATATTTACGTAGCAACGTGTCTATTTGATGTTTTTGTTGATTTATATGTTTTAAAAATTGAAAATATTGAGTGTTTTTTGTATTTTTTCGATGCCTTTTGACATTTTCCAATATTTTTCGCCGATACTTTCCTTGATACAATATATGCAACACTGCTCTAAAGTTAATATTGGATTCATCTTTATTTGGTGCCCATATTAATGGACTGTTCATCTTTCCTCTTTTATCACTAGCAATCAAGAACTTGACTGTGAAAGCATAGCTGTCCCACCTCTGTGGAAAAAATTGTATTGCAGAAGCCTTGGTTATCTTTAAAAATTCATGATTTTGACTCCATGCCTAATGGTGTCCTCTTGTTTCAACCATTTACATCATTGCTTTTGTTTATGTAAAAATATCTCTAGCCATTGTATCTATTTGTTGAGAGAGCCCTCTCTAGTAGGAAAGAAGCCAACTTTCCTCTAAAGGTTGGTTTAAAAGGGTACCTTGGAACTATCCTTCCACAACCAAAGGATAAATTATGAGTGATAACACCTTCGTTTAATGAAATACCGCCCAATCTTAATTGCCAATACTAGAACTACTTTTGTTGAGTTGTCGCTCCATCCCCTTTTTGTCATAGTACTTTGAGCGCACATTTCTTACTGCGACTGGTTTGTATACTTGTGGATCAGTCTAGAGAAGAAGTACGGACTGATTTGTCGTCCAAAATTCCCGTTGTCGGGAACGACTCAGGATTGGCAAGTTTCTTTCTCTAGATCATATGCTTTTCTCCTTTTGAGATATTGCTCTTAGGAGGGTTTATCGGAATGTTCTCACATGTCTTCTTTCTCCAGACCTTTTGTAATTTACAGTTTATAGATTTATGACCTACTTTGTTACACCTGCAACAAGTAAATATTTTGAAAGTATTACCAGTATGTCCAGTTCTTGCACACTTCCAACACATAGTAGTTTCACTTGGTTCCTTTTCTTTCTTGGTTTCTGCTACTTTGTATCGTATACCGAACGTGTTGGGATACATAAACTGCTTGAATAAGACTTTGCTTATACTTATGTGATTTTATTAAACTTGTCATTTGTCTTAAGTTGCATTTCCAGTCTTTCAATTTCTTGATCCTTTCATTTTCATCAAGTGAATTTGTGTACTCAAGATTTTTTTTCTTTGAGCATGACCGTCTCATGTTGTTCAACTTGGACTTTGCTCTGTTATTCATTGATTATTTTTAGGTTTCATTACTTTGTCATTGAAGATTATGGAGATGCTCCTTTAACAACATGATTACTTCAATTGACTTTGCAACATCCTTCATTTTCTCTTCCTCCATATCTTCCAATTTCTTTCTCATAATAGTGATTTCCTTGGATAGTTGTTGGTTCTCTTTTGCAACTTGCTCCAATTTTCCTTTTAGTGCGACGATCTTGAGTTTTTCAGATTTACGATGTTCATTCATTTCCTGCAACTGAATGGTGAAATATGTTGCTAATGTTTTTTATTCTTCTTCTTTCCTCTTTAGTGTCTGCATGACATTGGTCACAACTCTTTTTACATTTTCTATGGTATTTATTTGTGTGCATATCATATCCCTTTCTTGTACAATCGAGGGATTCTCTTTATTGTCATTATCTCGTAGCCATGATGCTTCATCCATATATGCTTTGGATCAGTATTCCAGATGTTAGTATGTTTAATGAATACACCCTCTTAGATACCAATTGTTGGTATTTAATTATTACTGAGAGGGGGGGTGACTCGATAATTGCGTAGATATGTACAATTTTAACTTATGCAGACTTTCGCATATTCAAAGTTTTCAGCATTCAAAAAAACAGAAGAATGCACAAATTCTTGAGAACAAGTGTATATCTATAAATATATATGAGAGTAATTACATCATTTGGAGATAATAGTCTCCAAACATGAGCATGCACTCATTTCAAGTGTCAACTTGATCTCAAGTACAATCTACAACTTGTGGGAACCGACCTGCATCAACTTTTATCTGCATAAGAACCAACTTACAATCTTAAAGCTCCGAATTGAACATATATCGGTATGTTTGTGCAAACTACAACTTGTGGCTTCAAGCTTTGGCCTATAGAAGAACGGCTTCTCCTGTTGTGGAAGTGACAACTTCCGTTTGTTATCCAACATCCACTAGAAGGAGGATACAACCTCCTGAGTTTTATCTGCACCCACAAAAAAGATGTTGTTGCACCTTGATTCTATTTACCAACACCCACTGGAAGGAGGCTATGACCCCCTACTCCTTTTCCCGTCGAATCTCCTTGATATGAAAAGTGATTGTATAGAAACATGGAAAGTAGAGAAATACCTTTTCTTAAAATTTCATAACTGCTGCAATCCTTTAATTTGTGCCAGTCAATTGCCCAAAATACAATGTGAAAAAAAAATGTGATCTGTGTCTTCTCAGTTGATCTGTGTTCTATGTCTATATAGGATTTCCAACTTAGTCACACTTTATTTGATGTGATCTGCATCTTATTGAGCAAAAAATTCACAAATTCAAACTATGGGTATCCTTTCATCCACTGTTATTCTTTATGCACTATGCCTCCGCCGCATAAAGATTTCCTCTACAATCAACGAGCCACTGACACCCCAAAGAAATTATGAACCTTGTTGGGGAGTTATTTCATATCTTCATTTTCACAAGCTTACTTCATCTCATCCATCTCTTGCTTATTTATAATATTCTTAACTCAAGAGATGTGTCCACTTGGTGAAGTCCCTTAAATTAGGATAACATATCACCTGATTGTGTCTTTTGCAAGTTAGGACCCGCGTCGGTATGCCACTTTTCACAAATCATATTTGTAGTTTATGACGCACATATGCCAATGCCCTTTTGGGAATTCTGCACACATCAAATTGTTTCTTGGGTTGCTTTACAAATCTTTGCACCATTTACCAACTTCCTTGTGGGAACTTTACACAATATTATTTCACTTTATTCATAAATATCGCAAGCCATATTTGCACATTTTTGTTATTTACAATATTCTTCTATGTGTATGCAAATGTGTGCATTTGCGACCAAGGTAGGACTTGCATACATATTTGATTTTATTTATTTAACACATACATTTATATATACATACCACATTTATCATTACTTGGAATTTTATCATGTGTTGATACATTTACTTCATATTTGACATCAATGACAATATATGAACAATTGGAAGGCTTGTCACCCTTATTAGGGGTTCTTGTGAAGGAGGACGAACCTCTCTTGTACTAGGGTTCAACTTCATGATTGGTATCGTACTTGAATTGGATTGGTTCTTCGGAGAAAAGTTTGTTGGGTTTTCTTCCTATTGAGTTTCCCAGGGTAAAAATATTTGTGTCTCTTGTGCATGGTTATCTTTCAATGATCCTTATTTTATTTATTTTGCAAGTAAATATTGATTATGCAATGAAAATGGGGGATGAAATAAATGTTTGAAGAATCATTATGAAGGATTGAAAACTAGATTAAAATTAAACACAGTCAAGAAGTGGCGATAAATAAAACCTTTTATTTGACACCTCAGAACCTTTGGATGTGTTGCTTGGGAACATATCAGTGATAATTGTAGGGAGAAATACAGTGCAAAGAGTCAGGCTTGCGTCATGATGGGCTATTATGATGAATCAAAATCCGATCTACTGTTTGACCCTATCAATCAACAGATCACCTTGAGCAAAAATGTGATATTTGAGGAAAATATTCCAAGTACTAAGTGATTGAAGTCCCCCTCCAGTCTATTACACGGTGATCCTTTTGATATTCTTAAAGAATCTTGATTGTTTTTATCTTCCTTTGAAGTTTCAACCAGACAGTCGACCTTTGTTCTTGAGTCGACTGGTAGTCAATCTACATCCACTGAAAATGTTGACACACTTGCTCGACCGACTAACAATATCCGACTTGATTCAACACTGATTTTTATACCTTGGTGGGATACTACAACTATTGAAGTTGTTGCACCTGATGCTAGTAATGCCTTTATTGGTCAACAAACCCGCAATGAAAAACAATATGGCATTGTTTTACTAATAGCATGTGTTATTGACACTTTTGATCTTGACAGTTATGTTTATGATCAAGGAGTGCCTAAATGGGAAAATGCTATGTCTACTTAAATTGTTTTTTTGTGAAGAATCACACTTGGGAACTGGTTCCTCAACTGCAAGGAAAGAATGTTGTGAAGTATAAATGGGTCTACCAGACCAAGTTTGCCTTTGATAGTGTTGTTGAGCATCACAAGGCTCAACTGGTAGCCAAGCGCTTATCTTAGCAAGAAGGCATCGACTACACTGAAACTTTTTCCACTGTTGCAAAGATGAGCTTGATTCAACTGGTTTTTTCACTTGTTGCTCAATTTGGATGGGAAGTTCATCAAATGGATGTATAAAGTGTACTTCTTAATGGAGATTGTTTGAAGAAATATACATGGAGAAACCTCCTAGTTTTGTGACTGATTCTAGTCTTATTTGTCGAATGAATAAGTCTTTTTATGGTTTTAAACAAGCCCCATGTGTTTGGTATGATAATATTGATCATTTCTTTATCAATCTTGGCTTCAAACATCGTGAATCTGGTCATAATATTTATGTATTCCATGTCCATAGTGATACTTTAATTTTGGCATTGTATGTTGAAGATTCAGTCATAACCAAAAACAATGTCGACTTGATTTTGAACGTGAGGAAAAAACTTGCATATATATTTGAAATAACTGACCTTGGTCTTTTGCATTTCCTTTTGGAAATGAATGATGTTATATTTATTTCTTGACCAAAATATGATATGGATATTTTGAAACAATTAAAAATGGACTACCGTAAGTCTTGTGCTACACCTTATCACTCTAGCATTGAATTGTCTAAGGACTATGACTCTCCCCGAGTCAACACCACCCTTTATTGACAATTGGTTAATAGCTTGATTTACTTAAATTATTGTTTGCCCGATCTCTCTTTTGTTGTTAGTGTGCTTTCTCAATTCATGTAGGATCCTAGAGAAATCCACTAGAAATTTGCAAAGATAATTGTTTCATATCTTAAGGGAGATTATCAATATGGTATAAAATAAGTTTTGATGTTGTTTTTAATGTTCTTTTTCATTGTATCTCTAAACTTATAATTAAAAAGAACATCAAAACTAATTTTAAACCCCATAAGGCCCTTAAACAATTATTTATGAGTGTGAAAGACACCTCCAAAAGGGCTATCACTTAAATTCCCTAGGTTTGAACAGTGGAGCCAACCACGACTTCGTGTAATACTTCTCCCTTCTCTCTATCATATTCCCTTGTGGTTGCTTCTTTGAATATTTATGTGCCCCAAAACTTAACACCTTCCTCTTTCCTTTCCATTTGAATTGAACAAAATATTCATGAGGAACCATAGTATTTAGTGACTGTATAAAACACATAAACCCTAATCTGCTAGCCAACAAATACGGAGAGTGTTTGATAGGAAAAGTGAGGAGACCTTGCTACTTAATAATAAGAATTGTGCGATGATTAAACAAGTGGTTATTGACATTATGAAGGGATTTCCTTGAACAATTTATTTCCATAGATATGCAAGTAAACTAGGTGGTGGAGCCTCATGAACCTTGACATGATGGAACCAATTAAATAGCTCTAAAACATGTCCAAAAGCATCATAGCCTATAGGTTGCACACATAGCATGGGTTTGTTTTCCACTGTGTTGTAACAAATATAAAATAGAATATTAATTAGATTAGGAAAGGGTGTAACCCTTCATTCGACACGCTCAAAACCTATAAAGGCGAGCCTCCTTGTAATTATCATCATCATCTAATATATTATAATATCTATCATTCAAAATGATAGTCGGATTCAACTACTAACGGACCAACCTAATAGTAGTCGAATCTGACTATCATTTTGAATGATAGATATGATAATATATTAGATGATGATGATAATTACAAGGAGGCTCGCCTTTATAGGTTTTGAGCGTGTCGAATGAAGGGTTACACCATTTCCTATAATAATTAACTAATCTAATTAATATTCTATGTTATAGTTGTTACATTGCCACTCCCTTTAAAGGAGCTTTGTCCTCAAAGCTTTAGTATTTTCCTAATGTTGTCTTTTATTCTGGCTCTATGTCGCATTGATGACTTGAGAGGTGCGATTTTGATTACAACCCTTGCCTCATTTTGATTATTATGTCTTGGTATTTGCAATAAGTATGAACTTGGTGAAGTTTTGTTTACGCTTTTTCTACTTGTGTGATTGCTTCTTTTAACTATGTTTGTTGTCAATTGAACATGCTTAACATACATTACGACTTTAACTATTTTCGTGTTGTTATCACCAACACATTTTGTGCTAGTTCCCTTGAACGGGCTCCTTGTGCTTATAATGCTCACAAGAACACCGGTCTTATCTTGTGTCTGATAGATATTATAGTTGCTTCTCTTGATGTTCTTTATAGCCGTCTTTGTGATGATATATGTCCTTCGTGTGTTTGTGATTGTGAAATTTTTGTCGCAGCATTGATCATCTTTATTGTTAGCAACATCGGCTTGTCTCTTATCACAATCTTGGTTCGGATCACCCTTTTTTTCATCAACTTAGGTGGCTTCTTATATGTGATTTTCACCTCCATCTACATTTACTTTAAATGTTTCGTCCATGGTTTTCTTTATTTCATCTATGTCCTTAAGGATTTCCTCAAGGAGATCTATGAATTCGTCACTCTTACTATAAGATTCCATGGATGTTTGTAAAACGCTATTGTGGCCTTTTAAGATGAAATTTTGAATAATAACATATTAATTAATTAACCAATTAATATTATTATTATTATTCATAAACTATATAATATTTTGTATATATATTTTTTAAACAAATATTATAATATTATTTATATTATAATAAATACAATATTTGATTTTTGTAAATATATTATTATTAATATATTATATTATATTATAATATATTATATTGGTGTTTTTTTTGGTTGCAGGCAGTGGAGGTGGATGGGAGTGACGGCGTGTGAGATGGAGGTGTTGTGATGAGGCGGGGAGGGCAGCAACGCGGAGAGGAGCAACGAGGGTTGATGCCCCAGAGATGGAGGAGGGCATTGGGGCAAGGGAGGGTGCGCGAGAATTCGAAAGGGCGACCGAGTAGGGAGGCGTGGGGGCGCAGAGGGGGGAAGGTGGAGCATAGAGAGGAGGTGACGATGGGGGTAACACTTGGATGGTAGCGGCACGACGAGAGATGGTGGGGTCGTGAGGGAGGCTGGAGAGAATGCGTGTAGAGTAGTGTGGCGTGGAGGAAGAAGCTCGAGAGGATGGGCTTGAAGAGGGCGAGGATACGTAGAGATGGTGGGGTTGTGAGGTGGATGGTGGGGAGGGTCAGAGTGTGGGTGGAGTTGCGTTGGTGGTGAGGAGTGAGAAGTAGAGGGTCGCGTGAGTGGAGGGGGTAGAGTGTAGAGGAGGCGTAGGCAGAGAGAGGACAGGGAATGAGGTCGGCGTGGAGGGATTTTCGTGTGGAGCTGGAGTGGCGCACGAGGGGAGGGCGTGGGTAGATAACAGAGATTGAGAAGGAGAGAAAAAGGAGAGCAAGTGGCTGAGCGTGGAGGGGTGATTGGTAAATGGAGCAAGGACGTGGGATGGAATATGGGTGGAAGGAAGCAGTAAAAGAAATCAGGAATTGAGGAGCCGAGTCCGATCTCAAGTAGGAATTGATGAGCCGAGTTCGAGCTCAGAGTGTAGTAGCGAATCCGCTTTGATACCAAATGGAGGTTGGTCTCTTAGTAGTTGAATCCGACTATCATTTTGAATGATAAATATTATAATATATTAGATGATGATAATTACAAGGAGGCTCGCATTTATAGGCTTTGAGCGTGTTGAATGAAGGGTTACACCCTTTCCTATAATAATTAACTAATCTAATTAATATTCTATTTTATATTTGTTACATGTGTTTCTCAGAATGTGTGTGATTGGTGCCATTTATGAGCTACGTATGATGGGTATCAATGAGAGGTATTGCTTTGTTGTTGTTGTATGACAAGTGTTAGGTGCATGGTTTGGTGTTTATGTTGGGAGATCTCAATGTGCTCCGACTTTTTGCACATTAATGTATTGGATCAAAAGGATTGGTCACATATATCTTGATAATCATCTATTTTTCCTTGTTATTATGTCTCTAACAAGGGGATATATATAAATCGTTTGCCCCCTATTAATTTGCTCATAAACTCTATAAATGTTTCCCATGTCTATAGTTTTAGATGGTTTGTTTATATTTCAGAAAAAAATTATTTATATGATATTTTAAATAATGCAAATTCGTTATGTTTTGATTGGGTTGAGTTGATGATGCCTGTCTCAGGAATTCCTTCCCACTTCGATGACAGAGCCTGCGTCATCCATTTAGACCTCATATGATGGCTCACTCATGTCATGTTTATGCAGCTTCTCTTGCAGCGTTGGTTGGGTTTGTAGTTCTGTAACTTGGCAAGTGTGTTCTGCATTTTAGTGTGCAAGAAACACTTAATGAACATGTTTTTTTGCATGTTGATGTTGACTAGAGTACAAACATCTTGTTGTGTAAAAACTCTGGCGAGGGATCAGAGGTGGGGGGGTTGTGTAGATAGGGGCAAAGAAACCACATACCCATTTTATGTGTTGTGTAAACAATCGAGTGAGGGATCATAGGTGGGGGCAAAGGAACCTTGTTCCAACAAGGAAAAATAAAGCAATGTTGCCATTGTAGCAAACACTAATAGAAAGGCTCTGTTGGAAATATTTTAATAATTGTTAAATACCCTACCCTCGTGAAAACGCATTACATGAAAATAATTTACTTTTAGATTCCATTTTGGAGAACGAAAGATGCATGAAGTTTGGGATGTGGACTCAAGGACTGAGACTGTATAGTGATACCATGATGCTAAGTTGGTAGATATTTGAATATATGTATAAAACATTGGGAATCACATCAAACTTATGCATGACTTTATATTATAAAATTAATGAACTGTGTTATTAATTCCAATTCAACATCATTCCACAAATTTTAGGTAAACAACATACTCTAATGAAAAATGACATGAACATACGCATGGTATCTTTATGATTTTATTTCGAATTATAAGTGTTTTTCAATTTGAATTTACTCATTATAATATTGCAAATTCAGTTTTATTCTTGCCAGGTCAGTTAAGCTTCATTGCTTAATGAATTTTGCCCAGTTTCTAGAATGGCTATAATTCTTTATGTATATAGGATATAGTGCAAATGCTCCTTAAATTGCTATTGGGTTAATAACTAAGCAAGTTGCATCTCGATTCAAAATCTTTCACTATCTCTATCGTTGTTGCGACCCCTTCCCCGTCCTTGCCTTTGTTGCAACTAATGCATTGTATTTATTTTGGTTTTCCATAGAGCTCGCTGAGAAAATTTGCATGATAATCTGCTTGCTTCAATGCCTTATCACGTATGATCGATCGATCCAATGACATATACTTGGGATTGGTACCGATATCCACTTTTATGGTTCAACATGAGCACAATTAGAATTGGTTGACTAAGTCTCAGGGGATGCAAAATAAATTTTATATCTAGATTGATACTAAGAACAAAAGAGAGTTATGTGAATGTAAGCAAAAGTTTCATTCCATTGAGTTGACTGAGTTGCGGGTTGATTACCCATAACTATTGATGACCCATAAAAGGTGGCATTTTCAAGTTTGAACAGTCGCTGGAAAGGCAAAGATAGCAAAATTATAGGTGCGGAACCTTGGAGGCAGATGCTTATTACAGCATGGTGCACATATTATGGGCTCATCCTCCTTACGACAGAGGATACCACATGCAACATCAAATTGGCAGAGCCTATCAGGGAAGCAAGGTGAACCTGGCATGGACTTAAATACAACATAATGATTAATAGTAAAGTATGGAGAATAAGGCTAAAACATGACAACTCAAAGGGTAAAACGTAGTAGGAGATGAAGACTTGTAAAAAAAGAGATCAAGAACTAGATTCTTTGGTAAAAGGAGATCTCCCGAAGACAGAGGCAAAGGTTTCATTGGAGGTAGAGGAAAATCCACCACACCGCTCGTATGAAGTCATTACCATGACGGATTTAATCAGGTGGATGGAGGTTTTGACACATCAATATTTCTTGGCAACACTTGGCAAAAGAAATTCCATGTTACTGTTGAGATTTGGTCCTTAATAACTAATCCTTAAGGCTTTGCAAATGCATCTCGTTACTCAAAGTCTCTCGACAGAGCTTCCACATGAAAGGATGAGAGTTTTTTTTTTTTTTTCAAAGAAAAAAAAGCGTAATTTTATTCATCTTTCGAGATCAAAATTACATTCAGTATATTCACTTCCAGGTGAATTCCAGAGTCCAAAAAATGGATCCAATATTGAGACTGCCAAGTCTTCTGTAAAAAAAAACAAAAAAGCATACACAAAAAAAACAGATGGCCCTAAAAGACCATTATACCAAAAAGCCAACTAAAAAAGTTGACATTACAGACAAATAATTGCCTCAAGAAAAAGCACAATGTACCTTAAAAATCCAAAAACTGAACCAACTATAAGTTGTCAGTACATACAGAAAAACTGCCTTAAAAAACATGAAATCCATGTTCATGAAAGACTATGAAGTTGAACTTCACAGGTCCATATATCATCAACAAAAATGCTGTCATAAAAATTGACCAGAAATAGGTCACTTCTATTCATATATCTCCCGAGCACCACCAGGAAACTCAGAAATACTGCCGATAGCAAAGG
>LPNX010993547.1:56897-85575 GCA_001517045.1 Pseudotsuga menziesii
CACGCTGCGCAAGGAAACTGTAGAAGAAGATCAAGCAGAGGAAGAAGGTCGGCTGGGTAAAAACCCAAGCCTCCCAGAGAAGAAACCAGAAACTATGAAAATGCCGGCAAGAAACAGATCGGCGAGAAAACCAGCAACCCAGAGGAAAGGCTGCCCACATCGATGCAAATCGATTCACTCATACCGATCGATGGGGGAAATGCAAACAAGAAACGCCTGAATAAGAGCATCCGCTTCCAAAAGCTAAAATCGATCAGCGTTTACTCATCCTAGCATGCGCCAATTCTAAAAAATTCAAGTGAAGATGAAGCTCGAGTAGGCGCTCCCGCTCATGCCCAAGAGAGTGACCGACGATAGCTGGGCGGAGGAGAATCGGGAGGCAGTGTCCATGGCGTCTGCCCTTCCAAGCACGCCATCGAAACCCAGCCAAAAAATCCCAAAGAGCAGGGTTCTTGGAAAGGAAGGAGCCGTTGAATGGAGCGTTCTTGGAGCTCCCTCCGATCCGCCCCCAAAAGGATGAGAGTTATCATTGTGCTTAGCTAAATTATTTACTTTTAGGTATTACTTAAATTAAATCGCTTAATTCATCGTTATGGTTTGTTATACACAGTTCAAGTATCCTCCTTTAAATGCCTAAGATGAAATCCATAGAGCATAAGAATTCCTATGATGAAGAAGAATGAGAAAACATGCTGAATAAATTTATAAAAAAAAAACAAACCGAAGAGAAGAAGTGATGCAACACTTTAATAAAATATATTAAAGTTGGGCAAAGAAACCCATGTACAACATTAACAATCATGATAATGTTCTCAAAAACATCGAACCAAACAATACCAGAGCAGATTTCAGTGGTAGAAAGCTTGTAACAATCTCTCCGTGAGTTTAAAAATGGCGAAAGTCTTTTTTTGGGGTTTGTGAGACATAATAATTAAATATGAATTTTCGATAGAAAAAACATTTATTTATTAAATTATGTAAGTGATGGAATGTTGGTAGATGAACAGATGCGTGGGTTCGCACATTTTAAGGCATGCCAGGCCAAGGAGTTTATGGTCGTAGGTTTGCAAATGTGGTTTTCTCGTCAGGAGATTCCTTTATGGTGGGCACAATAAGGCTGTGTGGGGGCTGTCGCTACGACACATGAATATGAAGAAGCAAAGATGTAGTCGGTCTCACAAAAGTCCCTTTATTAAAGTTCCCATAACTTCCTCAAATATCAGAACCAAAGAAGGCCCATCAAATTTTGTTGGCTTGCCTTGCAGAAATGGCCAAAGTTGAAGGTTATAATTCCGAGCAACAGAGGAGAGTAGTGGTGGCTGTGGATGAGAGTGAAGAAAGCATGCATGCCTTGTCCTAGGCTCTCCAATATCTCTTATTTACAATTCCAAAGAAGTGAGTCACCCTCTAGGGTTTACGTCGCAGTCGATGGCACAGGTCGTGAAAATAACTATTTTTAATGATATTGTTTTATAGTTTTTTGTTTCTTTATTTGACAATGACATGTCATGATTTAATTAATAGCTTACGTCTTCTTGTATGATATTATGGAGTTTTTATGTATAGGATACTATTCTTACTTTATGATATCTGTGATAGGGCAAAATCATCTTACGACTTACCCTCGAAGGAAGTCCATATTGAGCTTGTTCCCACGAAGCAGGGTTTCTATATATTTCTACTAGGTTGGCACGGTCGTCCTTCAAAAATGTCAAGCTACCAAACCTTATGAGGTTCACGAGTTTGACTCTTATGCTCAGCTGCAAGCGTCCTTATATTACATAGTTACTGGATTCATCTGGCTATAGTTACACAGTTACTAGGTTCATCCAATGAAGAGGAGTAGTGTGGTTTGCTGCGACATTATTTACTGGTAAGAAATTCCATATACCCATGGATGTCATAGTCTCGCCTTGTCTATTATAAATGTTATTCTTTTAAGGCACATTCAACACATATCTTTCATATGGATTCTATTATAGTATACTGGAACTGATATTTATTTTTTAATGTTAAGGTAGATAAGGACAAAGAGCCATGAGAATGCTACCCCAGAATATTATTAAACTTCAAAGTAGGGTAAGTTTACAATTTAACACTCAGTTGTTTGTCTTTCCATTTCATTATATTATTAAACTTCACATCAGGGTTAGTTTACAATTTAACACTCGATTTGTTTGTTTTTCTATTTCGTTACCTTTAGTATAAAACCTAATTTTGCATCTTTCACTGTGTAAGCCTCCCATGATGACCGCGATAAGCAATACTTTAAATGCAGGCGTGGTTACAGGTATGCTGATTGGGTTAGACTTGATTTGGAAACCCTATTTGAAGAGGGATAACCTCATCACGACTTCTCTTCGTAGGTATTGAGGCCTTTATCGTTCTAAATGTCTCTCTTAGCTTGCTATAAGATGGGTGTCTACCCATTAATTGTTACCTAGCGAATATGTAGTTGGAGGTGTTTTAATTTATATTAAACTTTTCTTTTGGGTTATCATTATTAGATACATTCTTAAGACTATTAAACTCCTTATCACACTATATTGGTACTTTGTCCGTCATTGAAAATGAAATGTTTAAGATAATTTTCAAATTTATTTTATAATTTTGTTTGTTATTTAAGCATTAGATTTCAAGTCCTGCTTTTGTTATATATTGATGTCTAGACATATCGACTGCTCATAGCACAACTTAAGCAGTAGCTTAAGCTTAAGTTTGAAGTGCAGGATTCAATTTGCTTAAGCAACAACTTGGAGTCCAATTTTATAGATGAAGTATTGTTTAATGAGTCCTAAAATTCATTACAAAACTTTATTTTCTATATATGCAATATGGTGTAATACGATACACTCATTGCATAATTTGTATTTTGTAATTTTCTTGATTGTGTTTTTTTTGGTAATTTGCTTGATTGTAATTTGCAGCCATTGTAATTATTCATATTTGTTGGAAGCTCTAGGTAAAAGGGATTTATCTAAGCCCATTCCCCTAAAAGAAAGTTTGGTATGTTGGGTTGTCCCGATCGATGCAAAAAACCTTCAAATTGTTTTTGAAAAAGGAAAACGATGGGTTCTTGGTCTACTATACTCCTCCATAAAGGGCACACCTAACTAGGTTTGAGCATGCATGAATATAGTCCTCTCTATGTTTGTTCTCCACCGGAGCAGACCCCGTTTACTGAGCATAAACAATTTATAATGCAACTTATTAAGTTTACCAAGTTGTAATTTTGAGGAAGAGGCGACTTAATTTGGCAAATCAAGATGTATGAGGAGATCGATCTGAATCGAATCCTAACCACGTCATTTTGCAATACTAAAAGCTTTGCAAGGAATTAAACCAATAACGTGTTTGGCATTAGTTTTGTTGATACATAGATGTGTATATAACTGTGCAAAAACATCTTTGACGGAACTGTTCTATACATAAATAGATCAACAAAGTTCTCACTTTACGAGGGGCAAAGGTTAGATCTCCATTTAAGAGCAAGCCCACTAGATTGATCCTAAAGCTAACATGTATTTGGATTTATCAATATTAAATTGTTTTTTTTTAACTGTTTACATTGTTATTTGGTCTGCTTTGGGCACTCCAAATATTAACGTCGACCTCTGCAACAATATTGATTACATAAGTGTTGGATGCAATTGCACATTTAATATGGTCACAGCCTCTCCATGGTTGACATTAGCTTCAAGAAAATTCCAATAAAACAGAGACTTTACGCGGCAGAGCGCCTCCTCTCATTTAATGCTACGGTTCGTCCCACGACGAAATCATTTTTTCCAAGGTGAGGATGAATAAATGCAAATAAAACATAAGTTGGAAATCAACAAGTGGATCGAGGATTATTGAGGATGTTAAAATCTAAATATTGAAAATATGTATTTTTTGTAATGTAGAGCATAATCCTTTTTAAAGCTTAAATCTTTTTAAGATTATTATTATTAATTTTTTAGTGGTCAAATTATATAGTAAACCTTTACATAGTATACCCTCCACATTTTAAAAGTTTTTTATTCCACAACTTTCTTTTGAAAATATTGAGTTAGTGAGTAAACCCTAATCATTCTAGACAATTGTCACACCCTTGCGCAAGAAGTTGTATTATTAGCTAATAACTTCTTCTTGTTCTTGCAACAGTAGGTGGCAATGTCGAGGACGTTGCCACCTCGTGGCTCTTGTTTATATTTGAATGGATTGCCTCTCGGAAAATTAAGATTCTATTTATTATTTTTCTTTTATGCACAAAGTCTCATTGACTTCCTAGAGTAATGTTGGGAAGGATATTTTTTACTATCTTCACAATGATTTTAGATAAAAATTTGTAAGCGTTAACAAAGGCATATGCCAAAATCTAGAAAATGAGAAAGGATTATTTTCTTAGGGATTAATGCAAGAAAGTATCAGTTGTTACAAATATTATATATGTTATTAATCAAATAAAAAAATAAGAACAACAAATAAATCAAAAGAACAACAATAAAAAAATAAATGAATAAATATAAGAGGACATGAGTCCTCATAATGATGCCCAAACAAAATAAATACAGGCCACTTTCTTCTATTTTTATTATCTATCATTTCATACACACACACACACATATATATATTTATATATATATTATTATTTTTTATAGCACATATCGCTATGAATGGTATGTGCTGGTAAAGTCTACTAGTCATTTTCCATCTTGTTTGCCTCCTGGACCGTTCGTAGAGCTATGTGGCTTCCATGGCCATTAAAAATAGGGAAGTGTCTATTTTCAAGAGATACATCAATTGGCACATATGTGGCAAAATAGAACAACCAATTAATGAATAGCTCTTTAGTCATCCATGCATTGGGATGAGTAGCCATGCAGGATCCTGGCTCATAGTTCTTAATGTAGTTCCTCAACTGAGTCTTTCCCTTGAATAAGTAGAACCCAGGGATTGATGATCCGATTGCATTTATGCAACACAAAATAGTAATTCACTCCTTTCTTTTACGCATAATTTTGGGCACATTCTTGTTGCCTCTCTTGGCCACTACCTGCATGCCATAATTCTTGCCTGCTTGTAATCTTGTTTCATCACAGTTCCATATATGGGCTGGACCATATGAGTGTTTTTCATATGCACATGACAGGGTATCATAGAACTTGGCCACAACTGCAGGCTTCAAATTCAGAGTTCTGTCTCTATCTAGGCCCTTCGTTGTTCGCAAGACAAGCTCTCGGTGTCTAGCCTTGAAACTTGCCCACCATGATTTCCCAGGAAACCCATGTCTGGATGTCTTTGGCCTTGACTGGCATATTTGCGCCACGTTTGACTTAAGTTATATCAACTTGTTGCTGCTGCAACCACTACCCCAATTTTTTTTATGATTTTAGGGCCCCTCCTTAGATTTTCAGCTTTTAATCTTGATTAGACTACTTTTGTTCCTTAAAGGTTTCTTTCCATGACTTAGTTTTTATTTTGCACATGTCTGAAAGGTTTTTACACTAAGTTAAAACTCATTTTTTTCCCAGTGTGTCGAAAGAACTCATTGAGTTTAGTCGACACGGCGGAAGAATTTGGTCTTCCATCTAATAGCTCCCAACCGATTTTTACTTTTTTTTTTTGCCCAAGGGCTAGGTCTTTGTCAGAAGTTTTGTCGAGTTTTTAGTTGATGGTTGTGGCTAATTTCAAGATTCGGAGCCAATGTGTTCGACTAGATTCAACTTTTGAAGCCAATAGTTCTTTGTTGGGACCTTTTCATCGAGTATGGTTGATGGTTGCAGCTAAACTCCCCATTCATGGGCCTAGTTTTCACTGTCGATCAGAAGCTTCTACATGAGTTCACCAATGACCCTTTCTTCAGGCGTTCTCTACATAGTTTTCCAATATTGTTGGTAAAACCCGAATATTTATCTGAAGAGCGTAGCAAAATCCATGGCTTGTAGTCAATTTTTGTTGCCGGAACCTTTGAATGAATTGTGCCGACGCAGTTTTTTGCGGATGTTTGTGACGAGTTGAGCTGACAGTTGCGGCAAGGTTGGAATGTCAGAACTGACTATATATAACCCATGAAGTTTTGTTTTACATACTATTACTACATTTTGAGTGCATCTAGTTGTCGATTGCTTGTTGGAGCCTGTGGTTTGTTCGCCAAGCACCACGCCTTTTCAGCATTTGCTAGGTAGGCCTCAAACTTTGTCATTGATATGTTTGTGTAAAAAACGGGTTTGGTAGAATAGTGTTTTGGGGATTTAGCGTTTACGGGGTTATGGTTTTTCTGTCGTGGTTTTTAAAGTCTTTTCCCAACCTCATAGGGCTTCATTTTTCATGGGCTCACTGACCTTTGGAGGTTTTTCCACAAGTTGAGTTGCATCAAAATTCATGGCATCCCTGTTTCTCTTTTGACCTAGTTTGCTAACCTGATCGTGGTGGTTTTCACTTACTCCATCACCCAGGCCATGGACATGGGTATGTAAGACCTTTGGTATTTTACTGATGAGGCTACGACGGGTCGATTTTTTAACCAACTGCTCCTCATCTGATTTGTGTTCATTTGCGGTGATAGGGGATCAGTGTGGTCTTGAGCTTAAAGGACTGTCGTTTTCTTTTGATTTTCGGCCTAGGTTCTCCGTCAGAAAGTATACTTTCTTTGTGTTTGGGGCCATGGTTTCAGGAGGTTTCTGGGTTTCGAGTCAACCTAGGGTTTTTGAGTTGCCATCGGTTTCGAGATACGGAGCTATTGCTGCTTTTCCCTTTGACTATTTTCCCGCGTGCAATAGGATTTGCAGGGGTTTTTGCGTAGGGTTAAAAACTGGTTTTGATGATTCTTTTGCATCTTGATGTAGAACACTAGACGATTGATTTAAAAGAACTAGCGATTTAACTCCCAAAACAACAGTTAGAGCCCGCACTTGAGCTAATGTTTCTCATTCCGGTTTGACCTTGCCACAAGTTTTAGTATCTGGATGATGTACAAAGTTTCTATACAGAACATGATCACTTTTAGATGGCTAAAGATGACTCAGTAAAGATATCTTTATTGTTCTCCATGAATGTAATCTTATTTTGAAAGAAGATATGATTTGTTAACTAAGTTTTCCTGTATATCTTGCAATCTTACAATAGCTTCTCATTTTTCCTGTTTATATGAAGGAATGTTGTTTAATTATAGGGACACTAAGTTATTTCTTGATATGATTATGTCACAGCTTGAGTCCTCACACAACACCATGCCAAAGAAAGGAAAGAAGAAGGCCAGGGCTACTTAGGAGGAATCAGACTGGGAAATCTTGCCTAGAATGGAGATAATTTATGAAGATGCCAAATATGTCACCGGAGCTGAACCAGAGTTCAAATGGGGATAGATATATCCCATGATCAAAGATCAGAAGGTCCCAGACCCGTGATTAGAATATATACCCTTGTATGTAAACATAACGAGGTATGGGATCACGAAATTAGCCACGAGCCTTGAACTTTTCCCTTGTGCTAAGGTGGTCGACTGGATTTTACCTCGAGCAGAGGCAAGTACCATGATCATGTCAAACATCGAAGGAAAAGCTTTTGCTTCCTTCACACATGCGTACATAGCCAAAGCTTGCAATCTACCAGCCCCAGAAATCACCATGGCGGACGACTGGATAAATGGTTTGAGTTTAGACTATATCGAATGTGAAAAGTTGATGATGATAGCAGGGAAGCCATTTCAACAGAAATCCTCTGGCGAATATGAAATTCCTAGCTTGCGCACTCCTTACAGACTTATAGCCCTTATGCTCAATAGAATTTTCAGGAGGGAAAATGGGAAGTTCTATAAGATGGGGTGGATCCCATTGATATATCATGTGGCCATGCATGGCACTATCTTCAACTGGGCAGACACTGTAGCCAACAACTTATCTTCCTGCATAGTTGCGACACTAGGAGGCCTGCTTCAGAGAAAATCAAAAATTTACATGGGGTCGTATTTAATTGATTGTATCCTATACCTGTACCCATTCTTGAAACTGAACTATAGTTGGAATGAAGCCAAGACACCCATTTATACTGGGTATCAGATTCTATGGGCTCGTAAGTATCACAACTTCTACAAGCTTATCTGTGAAGAACTTCTGATGCCACTACACCAGCTGATCTTTCTCGAAGATTGCAAGTGTATGCCCAAGGGTGCACTAGAAGTTATAAGTGAATGTAGAGTTTTTTTTTTTCCTTTCCGAAGAAGGCACCTATATAAGGATGTACTAAGGAACTAGAGCCCCATCACTACTTCCTAAGTATTCCATATATTACATCATTCATAAAGAGGCAGTGAGACAACTTTTTTCTGAATGGATTCGTGAATTTTAATTTTGACATGAAGAAGGCGGTTTATCCACCAATGCCTTTCTATGTTGGCAGCTAGAAGTTTTCAAAAGTAAAAAGCGCGCCAGACTTTGTAATGGACCAAGAAAATTTCCACTTTGGTGAGAATAATTTTCATAGGAAGGATTCCGAGGGCAAGGTTGTTGCACACTGTGCTCTTGTAAACGTGAATTTTGAATACTTTGACCTTTGGGACAAGGATGAGGAGATTTTTAGAAATGCATGCAATATGACTGCTTTGAATAAGCGATTCAAACAGAAAATCACAACAACAGGAGGAAAGGGAAGCAACAACACTACATAATAGAAAAAACAACAGGAGGAGGCCGCTAAGAAATAAGAAGAAGTTGAAAGACTACTAGCAGAAGGGGCCCAGAGGGAAAAGTTAGAAGAAGAAAGACTTAAAAGGGAGCAGGAAGAAAGGTTGCAAAGATAATAAGAGGAAAGATTGCAGAAAGAAACTCAACAAGCAGCTAAGGAGTTAAGGAGGAAAAAGCAAAAAGACAAAGACATGTAGAGTCTGGAACGGGATACTGCGCAGGATAATACATAAGACCCTTCCTCTACATCGAGCAACACCCTAAATGGAGGTCACCTCCCTCTCGTAGAGTTGGGAATGGTGCCCTTTACTCCATCCAAACATCATGCAATAGCATGTCTGGATAAATTAGTATTCGACCCCAAAAGAAAAACCATTGTTCGGAGGTCGAAGAAGAGACTAAAGGTCAATACCCAGCCTGAAGTAGTAATAGTGACTGAGAGAGTTGTCATGAAAGGTACTGACGAAGATCCAAAACTAATGGCATTAATCAACGTCGCAGTTGCTCAAGCAAATACTTAGAATATTGACAGATTGAAGGAAAATGCAGATCAATACAAAGAAAAGATGGTAAGAATGAAGGATACTCTAATGAAAGAAAGAGGAGAAGGCCAATAAATGAAGATAAAACATGAGGCCACTCTTTCGGAGTTCGGGAGACTCCAAAAGGCCTACCAAGTTTTAGAATTAGAAAAGGATGCATTGGTGCTTTCAAATACCATCGTTGAAGGAGAAAAGAAGGATTTTGAAAATAAGATTTCGGAGTTAGAGGCACAAAAGGCTGCAACTGACAGGCAAGCAGAGGAGCTAAATGCTTGAGTAGTAGAGCTGGAAGCACGAAACAACTCATTGGAAATTCAGCTCAAGGAAGCCAGTGAATGTCAGATTGATATTACTCCTTTCCGAGAGCAAGCCCTCCTAATCAGGAGAAAAATATATCAGGTCCAACTAAAGCTTGTAGAAGAGGTTTATAAGAATAAACATGCCGAAACAAGATTGAAGGAAATTTCCGCAATCTCAACTGGTTTCAGAACAAGGACACTAGAAGTTGCAGAAAATATTAAGGGTCAGCTGACTTGGATAGAAACTAATTCATCATTTCCTAAGCATTTTCCACAGAAGACTATTGAAATCTTGAAGATAGAATTCGAACTTCTGGATTTCAGCAACAAGGCCGTTGCAAGATTGACCGCTGGGGCCGGAAAAACTTTGGAGAGGTGTATGGATTTTTATAAAAAAATGCTCACAACACATAATAGGTGTCAAACCTCTGACTCCTCTGCAGCAAAAAGAATCCAGGAGTTTCCAGACCAAGAGGGACATTTGAAATACCTCCAAGATAGATTGCAGGAGAACGAGCTTAGCATACAACAAATTAAAGGCATCACTGAGAAAGTGGTAAACAACTGGCCTGCACAAGTGGCGGTCAGTAATTTCCTTCTGGAAGACCTGCTCAGGGTAACTCCACCCAAAGCAACAAAAATAAAGTCACAACTCGCTATACATGAAGTGACAGTTAGATTGTTGGAGCCTATGGATTTCAAGACTATCGCTGCAGAAGATGATGCATGGAAAGAATTCATTGGAGGATCAGCTCATCCCTCCTAAGTTTTGTCTTGTTTACACGTGGCACTTTTGTAAATTATCTTATCTTATTTTCATTTTCCTAGTGTGAGTCACTAGAGGATGAATTTTGTAAGACGGAGAGTCAAGGAAGCCTAAAAGGCAGGGGTAGCCCAAAAGTCATTTGTAAAATGTATAAACAAGGGTAGAATAGAGATTATAAATGACTTTTTTCCAGCGCATACATGTTATTTGTATGAGAACTATTTCTTTTATGAATAAAGGAGAACCAAGTTTTGCTGGAGGAAGGACTGTACAAGTTTCAAATGGATTGTGTTGAATGTTAAATATTGAACTATTTATGTTTTAGTATGCTATACAACTATGAGATTGTTCTAACTTGATGAATTACTTCTGCGGTTTATGAATGATTTTACTTTTTGTTAGAAATCTTGTGCATATGAATGAGTAATGAATGTGTTTATAAACAGAGCTATCTTTGTTTATATATTTTGTTGTAATTATGTATGTAGAATTTGAACAACTACTTGTAGGATTCCATAAGCACCATTACAATACATTACTCAATTAAATATAATCTTTGCTCCCCTAGGGGATAGGTTAGATATAGTAGCTTAGAGTAGATTAGTCGTTTTTTTCTTTCATAGAAGTGATTGTGGGGCAAGAGCGGTAAGACGGGAGGTAAGAACCTACACATCTCTAGTGAGGTTCTTGTTCACCGGTCACTTGCATTTAGTTTAGGCACTTGCAGTTCATCCTAAAACATAAAATTACATAAACGATGGACCGATCCGCAACCGATAAAACAAACTTAAAACGTTATTTTAATTCTACGGTAGCTGGGCCGCTAACCGGATGAATTCCCCATACCAAATAGTAAATGATCTAATTGGGAACGATTATTGGGGAGAATCCTTACTGTTGGTACCTGGGATTTTCCAGGCATCAACATAACTCCAACCATGGCACATTTCAACCATCTCCTTACACTAAATAACCACTTCCTCTTCCTCTTCATCAATCAACATTATGAATGACCCTCTCCTCTTTGTATGAGTCAGACCATTCAACCAATAATGCAAAGATGTAGGTCCACTCCAAAATTTCCTTGCAGCTTCTCTCACTGAAAACCCATTGAATTCTACATCATTTATTGCCTTTAGAATGTGCTATTTTGTCCAATCTTTGATAGCATTAATCTTCTTTATTGAACCATCTCCTTGCACTTTGGTTGGAAGTAGAGTAGCATCGCTTGCCTCTGTATTTGTGTTGGCATTTCCTTGCACTGTGTTTGATGGTTGACCTACAACAATTGCATTTGTATTGGCATTGTGGTCTATTTCTTCATCTAATTCAGTTCGCCATATATGTGTACCCCTGGTGGATTGTCTTCGCGCCTTTGCTACTCAATCAGCCTGCTTCCCTATTGCCATGATTGTATGAACCTGTATTACAGTGACAATATGTTACCGTTTCTCTATTGGATGCATGTACAATTGTATAAAATTTAAATATGAGTATAGCCTTCAATAATAGAGACTCACTTGGCCTGTCTCTATAAAGAAGAAAGGTGATGCATGGGTGAAGTGGAAAAGATCTGCAATCAGGTACACCATTTAGGATGATCTATTGCTTGGTTCTCTTGTTTTTTCTTTTACAAAGAATAGGGTTGTTTGGTTGACAAAGAATGAATATGTGTCCTCCTAGGGTATTTCTAGTGTGCACAGTTTTAGATCCACTGATTCTATATCATCATTGTACCGAGTTGTTGGTATATACCATAAATTTTTACTTGACATTTAGAAAATGCCTCAAAGAGTTAAAAGGAAGAGTTTGTGCTCTTAACCAGTTTCTTTGTCACACATTATTGAGCATCATGTCTTTCATGAGCTTAATTTTGAGAGGTTTTCCATAAACTTCTTAAAATTATAGAGGGAGGAAAAACATTTTCAATTCACATTACATGCTAGAGGCAAATGTTCAAGTGTTTGAGGTCAATAACATTAATACAATGATTAGAACACTGGATGTAATGCTAGATCTAATCGATAGAAAGTTGGTAACATGAGAGGAGAAAAGATGACTGCAAGACACCACAGTACTGATGAAGGCCATTGTTTCAGGATAGAACAAGTAGTTTATTTAACTAAAATACATGTTTCTATAATAGGTGACTTCCCATTGTTATCCAATACTGAATCATACCCATATGAGTCTCCTAGGACATATGTTGATTTTGGTATACACTATAACATTGAATATATCTAGAAAATCAGACAACATTTGCAAGGCTTGTCCCTTTTTATCTGATTGAGAATACATTTATAAATTAAACAAAGTCCCTATGCATAAGTAGAAATATAGTATTTTATCATGTTTTTGGTTATCTTTGGAAAACTCTGCAAGGTTATGTACAAAATCATTGTTGTAACTTTGTATACATTCTATAAATTGTTTCCTTTTGTAAATGCAAAAACATTGAGACAACTACAATTGTGGAAGAGGTTTGAAAAGTGGTGATGACAAGAATTTGTGAATACAATACTTACGGAATTTGTGAATACAATACTTACTAGAGTACAGAGAGGTTGCTTCAAAAAAATGGGCTTCATATTTATGGACAAGAAACACAGTGCAATAATTATGTTGAGATATAGCATAAATATAGTGTACCTGTGTGTTAATGTCCCTAGTGTATGAGAATTATTTCACAATGTGCCTGGACTTGTTTGATGTGTGTTGTGCGAGGCCTTCAAACTGTTTGACGATGTGCGTGGGCTTGTTTATTGTGTGTTGTGTGAGGCCTCTTCTCGGTGATTCCTTCCTACAATGGAAAGTTTTGTAAAGTAAAAATGGTGGATACATGTGGTTGATTTATAGATTTGCGAGTTGGTTTTGATTGGCTCTTTGAATTGGCATGGATTGAAGTCTTGTGTTTCGGTCTGTGTATTTAGGATGAATTGGAGTATGATCAAATGCTTATGCATCTACAACATGATGGATGATATTCTGTGTGCAATGTACATTTGATTGAGTTGGTTGGTTCATAGTTAATGCATTGCATTCTGACTATAAGGTGTGTTGGTGAAAAATGGGTTGGTAATAAATGCTGCAGGTGAAGCTTAACATGTTGTCTCCCTTTGTTGTGTAGGTGTTATTCCACTTTGGGCTCATGGTAGCCTTGGTCTTGAAACACACGTCTCTTTTGATCATTCGCTAGGTTTGATTATGTGGTGTTGCTTTACTCTTTTGATGGATTTTGGCAGGAGGTTAGAAGGTTTGATTGATTTTCCGCGTCAGATGATTGCAGGATGTGGCAGTGATAGGATGTTGTGTAAGGCAGATTGGGCTAGGATGTGATTGGGACAAGGTGTCTTGTACTACAAATCTTTTAGACCAGCACAGTTTGTCATAGAAAGTTGGATTTTGGTGAGATGTGGGCCCATTCATATTATGGCCAACTTTTGTAATTTTTTTAAACATTTTGTATAAATTAAATGAATATTTTATGTTATTTATTTGGATGGTTTATATTATGTTCCTACATGTATGAGGTGACCACAACCCTCACCACATTTGCTCCTTGCCCCACTACTGGTTGCTCTCTCCTGGTGTTTATATATTTTTTAATTTTTTTTCCTATCATAGTCTTAGAGGCATTGTTTTCCCTGTTGTCTGCTACATGTTTGTGGTGTCTTCATGGTCTTAGAGGCATTGTTTTCCCTATTGTCTACTACATGTTTGTGGTGTCTTCACGGTCCTAGAGGCATTGTTTTCCCTATTGTCTGTTACATGTTTGTGGGGTCTTCATGGTCCTAGAGGCACCATTTTCCCCATTTTCTGCTGCATGTTTGTGGTGTCTTAAGTCGTAGTAAAATTTGATCCTTGCAAATTGATATACTTCTCTTATTATTCTTGTCATCCAATGACCCATTATGATATCCTTCGGTGGTAATGCACTCTGGGCCAACTTGATTATAATGGAGGAGTCCCCTACTACTACAAGGAAATGAAAGCCGAGTAATCGAGACTGCAACAAGCCTTGATAGAGTGCTATCGCTTCTGCTCGGTTATTTGTAGCAGTTCCTGACCCCATTCATAATACAATTTTATATTTCCATCGAGATCAAGAACGATCCCCCCACACATGCCACCCCTTTTGAATAATTTATTATTAGTAATCACTTCATTTGAACCATATTCATTTCAACCTTTCCAATGGTTATTATTTTTCACCGATAACTATTAATTTAATCCCATTCCTCTCTATTATTATTAATATTTTATTGTTTTCTGCCATTTCAACTCTTTAACCATTTTAACCCACCCCTCTCTCCCTTTCACCATTTTACTTATTATTTTCCTTAGTCCGGTCAAAGTCCTTAATAATCCCATCCAAGATATAACATTTCCTTACTTTTAAAAACTTTTTTCCCTAATAATGGGTGTAAACACAATCTTTTAGGCTTTTTACACACTATTTAATGTTTAAATATAGTAAATATATATTCATAAATAGCTTACCATAAATTTTATGCTAAAAACATTGCGCTGAATTGTTTTAAATATTTTATACAGAATTAAGACTATATTTCAAATATCTAAACATTACCCATCAAATAAGATATGAATTGTTTTAGTATTATTTTATACGACGTCAAGACTATTTCAATGTCTCTATCCGAACCTCAATATATATGTACATTGTTTTCATACTCTTTGAAGGAATCAAAGACATAAAATAGATTACACAATTAAATATTTTAATTTACAATATTTAATTTAATTAAGTCACGTGAAGGGCAGCTTCGAAAAAAACTCATATCAAATTTACATGATGAAGAGGGGTTCAATCAAACTAAACCTGGATTGCCACGCTCTAAAATATGCCTTTCACATAATTATTTGAAAACGTGTCAGTCGAGTATTTGTCAAGATCACCCAATAATTTATAAAAGACATGGTCCGTAGCACATCCCTTACTTTGGTACACAATTTAACCGGAATCCCGTCTAAGTGCATTTCAAAACGGCAAAACGAACACAACAACAAATAAGCAAAAAAAAAAACACATATGAACGACAATAAAAAAGTCGTTCTATGAATTTAAAGTACTACAATTTGACTAAATGCAAGGTTGTTTCATACATATAGCAATGGCACGGCGGGACGACAGAGGGAGTGTGAGGAAGCATGGAGCGGAGGCCGTCTTCCTCTTATCCGTCCTCAAGCGCCCCTGCAATCCCCGGTGGAAGCCGTCAGACGCCAAAGGTCATTCCTCTGCAACATCCGCCTCCATCTTCTTCGTCATCATCTTTAATTCGACCTCGCCCGAGCCCTTTTGCCAAATGGTTTTCCAGGATCAAAGGAATGTCCGCCATGGAATGGCTGGAAATGTTGCTGCCCTGCACCCGCTGGATTCGAACATATAAATGGAGAGAATACCTGCAGGCGGACATTATGGCGGGGATCACAGTTGGCACAATGCTCGTTCCCCAGGTATTCCTTCTTTTATAATTCTTTTTGAATGCATTGTCCTTTACAATCCCGTGAAATGGATAGAAAACTTTTAATTAGTTCTCCAGCTTCTAGAAAATCGGCCGATGGACTCTTGTTTTTAAATTACATAGAGAATTTGAGAAAGCGAATTAAATTACACTCAGAATTTATTCGAATTTACGGCGAGAATCAAGAAAACATGAAAACTAAAGGGAGGACGGTCAGGTGTATGTTAAGAGTTTCAAAATAGGCGAATATGTGATAATTTGCTAGTGAATGGTAAGCTGCTAACCTTAATTAGAATGCTTGGCAGCATGTATTGCAAATTCGCTTCACAATCAGAGTCAGAATTTATTCGAATTTACTACGAGAATTCAAGAAAACATGAAAAGTAATGGAAGGACTGCCATGCATATGTTAAGAGGCTCAAAATAGTACAATATGTGATAGTTTGTTTGTGAATCGGAAGCTGCTAACCCTAATTAGAATGCTTCAGAGCATGGATTGCAACTTTACCCCAGAATTAGACTTAGAATTTATTCGAATTTGCGACGATAATTCAAATAGCACGTGAATTAATAGAAGGATGTCCATGTGTTAGTTAAGTGGTTCGGAATAGTAGAAAATGTGAAAATTTGCTTGTGAAGCGGAAGCTGCTAACCCTAATTAGAATGCTTGACAACATCCATTGCGAACTTATCTCACTATTACACTCGGAATTTATTCGAATTTATGACCAGAATTCAAGAAAACATGTGAATTAATTGGACGGCTATGCGTATGTTAAGAGGCTCAAAATAGTTGAATATGTGATAGATTTATTGTGATTTGGAAGCTGTTAACCCTAATTAGAATGTTAACCCTAATTAGAATGATTGGCAGCATGGATGCAAATTTGCTTCACAATGTTTTTATTTATTTATAAATTTTTATTTTTATTTTATTTTCATAAAATACATATCCTGAGGAAACTCATTGGGCACTTCCCGTAATTTTGAGGATGGTATCCAAGAAAAATCAGATTCTTTAGGACTCAAGGCCAAGACAGCAATATACTCATTAAGAGTTCAACATGTCACTTGTGGGGATTGATCCTGGGTGGGGAGGATAACACTCATTTCAACTGCCCAGGCTATACCCAATTGACTTTTGACTTCACTATTATACTCACTCTTTATTTGAATTTACAACGAAAATTCAATAAAACATGAGAATTAATGGATGGACAACCACGTGTATGTTAAGAGGCTTAAAATAGTCAAATATATGGCTTTAATTAGAATGCTTGATAGCATGGATTGCAAATGTGCTATTTAATTGGAATTTAACCGAATTTATGGTGAAAATTTAAGAAAAGATGAGAAATGATTTAAGGACTAGGTGTATGTTAAGAGGTTTGTGATTTGGAAGTTGGCAACTCTAATTAGAATGCTTGACAACAATGATTGCAGTTTTGCATTACTGGCTCCAATTTTTTGGGCCTAGTGGTTTCAATTTCTTGTTTTAAGGATATCAATTAGATTCAAAATATTGCATGCCCTAGAAGTTAGGACAAAACAAAGAAAAACTACGACATGTCAAAAATTGGACAACAATCCTTTCTAGCTTTATCTTTTTATACAAAATTTTGCGAACATCTCATCATCATGCAAGTAGTTTACATTGGGTGCCAAGAGCTGAATGTGAACTGTGTGAATAAATTGCATGTAACTGGAAATATTAGTCTTGATGTTCAACCTTAATATAATCATAGCTGATTGAAATTGTTCAATTCAAACATAAAAGAAAATAAGCATATATACAAGGGAACAACACTGAAAGTAGTATGGACCTCAAATATGAAGATCTTTTTATATATAATAATTGCTGATATGATACAAGGATTACAAGCCTAAGTCACATTGACTAGGTTGAAACCATATAGCGGATCTTATGCTAACTTCAAATAATTACACAAATGCCTTATTGTTAGCTTTTGGGGTTACGCCAAAAGTGTTTTTACCTTGCTAAGAGAGTGCTAGGTCTCTTATCCCCTTGGTAATGCTTCATGGACATATGGATGGCTTTGCTTGACCTTGATTATAGTGCTAGAATAGTGCCCTTATTAATAAGATTCAAAATATTGCATGCCCTAGAAGTTAGAATTTAGAACAAAACGAAGAAAATACCACACGTAAAAAATCGAACAATAGTCTTTTCTAGCATTACCTTAGCATGCAAAATTTTGTGAACATCTCATCATCGTGCAAATAGTTCACATTGGGCGCCAAGCGCTGAATGTGAGCTGTGTGAATAAATTGCATGTAATTGGAAATATTATTCTTGATGTTCAATCTTAATATCATCATAATTGATTGAAATAGTTCAATTCAAATATAAAAGAACACAAGCATATATACAAGGGAACAACATGGAAAGTAGTATAGACCTCAAATATGATCTTTTTATATATAATAATTGCTGATATGATATAAGGATTATAAGCCTAAGTCACGTTGACTAGGTTGAAACCATATAGTGGATCTTGTGCTAACTTCAAGTAATTACACAAATGCATTATTGTTAGCTTTTGGGGTTATTTCAAAAGTGTTTTTACCTTGCTAAGAGAGTGCTAGGTCTCTTATCCCCTTGGTAATGCTTCATGGATATATGGATGGCTTTGCTTGACCTTGGTTATAGTGCTAGAAGAGTGCCCTTATCTAGGAGGCTATTACCGCAATCAACATGATGACCAATCCATTGTTTGCTTACAATGGTGGACTCAATTGCTCAATTAGGGGAGGTACCTACCTAGGAGGTGGAGCAAAGGCACTTGGAGGAAGCTACTCAGCCCTAGGAACTTGGGACCATGTGATATACACCTTGGAGGTTGGGCACTTTAATTGAGGATGCTTGGGTAGAGTAACATACTTCACGGAGGTTGGTGATAGACCTTGACACATTTTGAGGAGGAGCATTGGAGCTTAGTGACCAAAGTGATACACATGAGTGTACATGTGGCACATAGTTAGGGGAGGTGTACCTTGCACGAGGATAGACACTTGGATACTAGACCATTGTGGAAGAGGGAGTGTTGGACTAGTAGCTTGTTGGAGAGTGCACCATCTTGTAGGGGGGACATTAAGCTCAAAGAGGACCATGCTTGGAGGGTGTTTCACTTTGGGGTTGGGTAAGCCCTAGCTTGTTGGAGAGTGCACCATCTTGTAGGAGGGACATTAAGCTCAAAGAGGATCATGCTTGGAGGGTGTTTCACTTTGGGGGTTGGGTAAACCCTAGTTTGACAAATGTACATCCTTGTGTTGTAGAGCACTCCATGTGGAATTGCATTGTTTGTTATGTTCATGGATATATGTCCTCGTTTTAATCTAGTCTCCCCCACCTACCCTATATGTAAAGGGAGGAGAGAGCTCTTGTATATATAGGAGACCTTTTGGTACTACTATTTTGTAACATCATTGTACTTGATAGCCACATTGACCTACTTTTGTGGTCATTAGTCGAACATTAATAAACTTATCTTTATCTATTCTTTGTATTGTCTTGGAGAAGTCTTGTAGGGTGCATATGCTAGGTTTAAGAGGAAACCTTAGGAGCATGATGTTAAGGTTCATAAGGAAACCCTAGGAGAAGACAAGGAGAGAGATAGATATCTTGGATGTTCTTGTAGAGATTGCTCTTGTGTGATGCTAGGTAGGGTTTGTGCCATGCATGTAAACCTTAGAGAACATGATGTTGGGGATGATGATGGTTGTTATGGCTCTTGTTGTAGTGTTAAGTTTTTTACCTTAGTAGAAGACATGTTGAGTGGAGCTAACCCCTTGCATGATTTTGGACCCTTGTTCTTGTGGCATGTGAGGCTAGGGTAAGATCATAAACATACTAGCTTGATGAGGTTTGAGCTTGGTGTAATGCCTTGTTGAAAGGTGATTTGATTATTGTATCCTTCATGTTCCATGGAGGGCTTGGTGCTTGGGTTGATGCAAGAGTTGAATACCTAGGGTTTAAGGACTTAAACTTTAGGATGGACATGTAGAGTTGAAGGTCAGTGCTAGAGTTGTCTTGTGTCATGTACTCGTGTGATGCAATATGCTTAGGGTTTGTAAACTCTAAGGAAGACAACATTGCTAGTGTGGAGAGCTTGTGTGATATAAGCTTGTTGTATGTGCTAAGGAGGGATTGGTGGTGGAGATGCTAGCATGTAAATGATATTTGGTGGAGTGACCAGGTTTGGTTGGAAGTGATTCCTAGCTAGGAGAAGTTGTTGGCTACTGTTTTCTTATTGTTTCACTAGCTAGGGTTTGGAGAGCTTGACATGTACTAGTTTCGTGATAAATCCATTGTATGTATTTGCAGTTCATCATATATATATATATATATATATGAAGAGTTTCCAACCGTCTAGTTATTGTGTACTTGCATATTTGATTTTTAGCTTGTGTTATCTTCTTAATTGGTTGGAACCCAACACTTTTGATTCATGATGATTTGATATATTATATTGCTGAATTTGTTAAGTGATTTAACGCACATAGATGATAAAGGAGTAGACTTTATACTATGATTAAGCTATTTAAGATTTGTTATATGCTTGGAAAAGTGTGCCCTAAGGGTTGTATCTTGTTGGCATTAGAATAGGATTGTATGGTATTTATACTCGTGGGCTATTGGGGATTTGGGTTTAAGTAAAGATAAGATACGATAAAATTAGATAAGATAATTTTATTGATGTCCAACAAATGACCACAAAGGTAGGTCAATGGGGTTGGGTGGTGTTACGTTGTACTAGTACCAGCCCACTTTCAGATATTTGCCTAGGGAGAGGGGTTGTTTTCTTCTTTAGGGCCAGGATAGGGGTGTTATTAGCACCTTTTTGAGGGATGGTTATGGCTAGACCCCTTGATTTTTTCCTTTAGGAGTACTATGGCTTAGTGGCATTGTTGACTACCTCATTTTAGGGCTTGTAGCGTTGAGGTTGGTGTCTGGGGCTCCTATGGGCAAGTCATTGGGTCACATGACCCCCTACATTATTTTCACATAGGTGACAACACTTCTCTCAGGGGCACTTGCCTCCTCTTCCAGTCACCCCAAGCACCTCTCCTGGCTCCTTTCCAATATAACGTCCTCTCTCCTTGGGCCCAACGCTATGATGACGTCACTAGCTACCTAGGCCTTCAAGTTGTGTCTGAGGGGGATGTTGAGGGTTATTCAACATATTTGGAGTTAGATGGGGCATGACGCTCCCCCCTTGCTTACTCCATCTGTCAAAGTGGACCTGTTGTTGGAGGTTTTGCGATCATATGGAAACAGATTAGAGTGTGATATAGTTGTCATTGATGGCAACATAGTTCTAAGCATATGATCCATATAAGCAGAGGACTCAGACAAATGCGGATCGTGTGGTGGAGATATGAAGATGCGAAGATCAATGGACAGAAGGAATTTCGTTGGTTGAAAGAGCAAAATCAGAAACTAATCGCCAAGAAAGAGATCATGATCAACGGACGAGGTTGATCGTGGAAGCAGATCAATAGCTGACAATGATTTCGTTGGGAGAAGTAGCACGGATTAATAAATTTCTGATGTGCGCGAAATTTTTATGAAGTCTGCCTTATGGTATTTGAAGTCCATCGTCGTTCTAGATCTGACGGTTCTCAACGATTTCACAGAGTCAACTGGTAGGTGAGTTGACGATCAGATTGGGAGCGAAATTTTAATGTAATATGCTTTATAACATTTGGAGTCCACCGTAGATCTGCGTGGACCCAGATCCAAGGGTTATCAATCATTTGGCTCGTTGAAATAGGAGGTGAGTTAACATAGAAGATTGACGGGAAATTATTGTGATGTATAGATCCGACGGTCAGGTATGTACCTGCAAAAGAAATCAAGGGTTGGGAGCAAATCCACAAAGTTTAAAAGATAATCTGATGAACAGATTCGACGGTTAGGTATGTACCCGCAAAAGAAATCAACGGTTGGGAGCAAATCCGCAAAGTTTGAAAGATATTGTGATGGACAGATCCGACGGTCAGGTATGTACCCGCAAAAGAAATCAACGGTCGGGAGCAAATCCACAAAGTTTGAAAGATATTGTGATGGACAAATCCGACAGTCAGGTATGTACCCACAAAAGAAATCAACGGTCAAGAGAAAATCCGCAAATTTTAAAAGATAATAATCTGATGAACAAATCCGACGGTCAGGAATGAATCTGCAAAAGAAATCAACAGTAGAGAGCAAATTTGCAAAGTTTGAAAGAAAATCTGATGAACAAGTCCAACGATCAGGAGTGAACCCGCACAAGAAATTGACGGCATGGAAGGAGTTTTGCAAGTGGAAGACGGAAAGCAGAAAAGTATGGAAGTTGTTTAAACAAATGTTGAAAACTTGGTATTCGCATCCCGCATCGGATCTAAGATCGACGGTCGGGAAATGATGCATAAGAAATAGACGGCTCAGAAGACGTTTGCAGAAAAGAAGGTGCAGAAGCAGGTGTTTGATTTTAGATCAACGACCAGTAGAGAGGCCACATGAAATCGACAGCGCGGAAGAAGTCATGTGAAAAAGAATGTGCGGAAGCAGGTGTTTGAGTTCAGATCAACGGTCAGTAGAGAGGCCACACGAAATCGATAGTGCGTAAGAAGTCATGCGGAAAAAGATGTGCAAAAGGCGGAAAGCGGAAATCGTAGAATGATATCTGGAAAATCGCATATCCAATATCCAATTTTCTTCTCAGATCAACGGTCACGGAGAGCTCGAAGAAGATCAATGGTGCGGAACCAGTACTGCACCACTAGAACTATGGAACTGGGAGTGCGGAAACTTTGATTTGTTGAAGAAAGAAAATTGCAAAAGAGCCGAGTTGCAGAAAATGACAATTACGGAAGAAGCCAAATGATGAAGATATGTTGTAGAAACTCATGACTACTCAGCGATTGGAATTCTTGTCTGTCTTAAGGCATCGAATGGTTTGATCAGTTATGGAAATGGACCGTTAGGCATACGAACAGGTAAAGGGTTTAAGGACAAATATGTATAGAAGGATGTGCATGATGAATGGATACATGCGCTCTCCGCAGACAGAGAACTGGTGCATGGATCATTGTCGAAGTGGAGATTACAGAATGACAGATGACTTTGAGCTCTTTCAAGAATATTATGAACAGAGACAATGAGGGGAACCAAGATGCATAAGCAAATCCAGGAAGATATTAGAACATAGTTGGTGTGCATTGTTATATATGTTTTTCTACATATTGTACTGAACATGTTTTAAGTTTGCGAAACAAGGGTGGTAGGGTGGTGCTAGGAAAAACATGTTGTCTTCTCTGTACAAGTTGAACGCTGTACAAGTGAAAGTTGGTACTTTCACTCAGTTGTAGCTGGAAAATGTTATTTTAGTGGGTGCTAGAAAAACATGAGGGTTGGTGCTCTCTACAAGAAGGATTTTGTAAAACATAGATTGTAGCCTCTTTTGAGTAGGTGCTCAAATAAAGATGAATATTTGTTTGTCTCTATCATGTGTGTGTGATTGATAATCTTCATCTCTTCTGTTATACTTGCTGCATTATCATAACTACAAATCTGTAATCAGTAATAAGGTTTTAAATATTGAAAAATGGTTGAAGCTTTGGAAATAACTGATTCACCCCCCCTCTCAATTATTTGAGTAATTTCAACACCAGTTTGCTCAATTTTTCTTATTTTATCAGTTTTTGGTGACTGTGGGGAAAAATACCCCAAGTTACCCCTATTTTATAATATTTTATGTTATATTTTTACATCGACATTTTAAGACTTGTAGGCTTGGATATTTGTAAAAAGTGAGTATGAGAGGCTATAAATAAGCCCTTCTCACTCATTGTAAATCATAAGACTTGGGGATAAAACATGATACTTCTTTTTCTCTTGTTATATGGGTTTATGATGTGATGCGCCCCTCTCGGAGAGTCTCTTTTTTGGATTGTGAAGTGAAATGTGGATGAATGCTGGGGTTTTGTTTCTCATACATGTTGATGGTAGAATGGTTGGATGAAGCTTATGCACAAAGGTGACCTATTGTTCTTTGCTCATCTTTGTGGAATCTTGGTAAGAATACCCCTATTTCTGCTGAATGGTGCTGTAATGGTGCATTCTATGTTGTTGATTAGGGCTTGATTATCAAGATTTGTCAATTTGTATGGTAGAAGATGTTATCTTGGAGAAGTCTTCTTGAGAAGGCCTTGGATCTCTACTTTTGCTAATTATTAGGCTATTCCAATGAACCCTAGGGATTGTTGGTGGAAGCCCTAGTTTTGCAAGCCTAGAGGAACTCTTCATGTAGGGACGCTAATTGTCGATCCCTTGTGCCTTGGGATTGAGACACGAATCATATCCCTTCTCTTGTCACCTTTTTATTCAAAATTTCATGCAATTTCATGTGTAAATAGTTGCATTTCATGGTTAATTTAGGTATGCATTTTTAACTTCAAAACACTAAAAATTCAAAAAAATTCAAAAAACTTGTATTTCTGGGTACTCCTAAAATTTTGGCCTGCCTTCCTATAATTTTGCCCTGGCCTCAGTATCCATAAAAACCCTAGGGTGTCACCTAAAAAGGCCCTAAAAAAATTGAAAATTCAGAAAACCAGCTCTAACCCTGTCCTAGCCTCTGCACTCCTTCCAGCCTTCTTCCCAGCCCTCTCCCTCTCTTCTGCACCTCTCTTAACACCCTCGGTCTCCCTCAAGAGGGCTTGGTCTGCTTATTTTGGGTCTGCTGCCATCTGCAACAGCCTTCTCCCATGCCCTAACAGACCTGCAAAAAAAACAAGACATAAACAAGCAAAAGGGTTAGCATAGAGTTTATCATAAATTTGGCTATCAAAAAATACTGTTTTGTCACTCTAAAAGCTTTTTGTTTGTAACAGGTCTGCATTTGGCCCCTAAACTCAGATATAACAGTGTTGCTATAAGGTTACAATGTGTACTTCTCTGGTTAAAATTGATTCCTGTTAATGCAAATAATTGAAAGCACAATATTATTTTAGGGTTTAAATCTGATTCATTATTTGGAGTAGAATTGTATTGCTCAAGTATAGGTTTCAGTAGTCTTTATTTACAGTGGACACAAGTGGATATAGTGGCATATAGATACATGTTTAGGCTTTTGGATCTGATATTATATCTTTATGCTTTGCTGAATAACACATTTGAAAAACAAGTGTTGACCATAAGGTCTCAACTGCTCGCTTGTAGAGTCATTGGATAAATCTGACTGATTGCTTACATACAGTCAAATAGTGGTGGCCTTTGCTAGGTTTGCTGTTGTTACACATTGCTACACTTACATACACTTTTTGCTTATACGCGAATTGCAATGATGAATGGTTCTTAAATACTGATGAATGCTGTTACTTATAGGCCAACGTGATATACTAGGCATTGGTCACCGTTATATATTGCACATAGACACAAATGAGGTTGTGCTAACAGGTAACCAGTATAAGGGCTCTCCCCTTGGGGTGTTTATAATCCCGAAGAAGTTGAGAGGTTGAGATAAGGTGACAGTGTATCGATCTCTCCTATGCTTGCCAATAATTAGCCCTGCTAGTTTGTTCGGTAACAGGTAGTACCATGCTTTCAATTACAAAGTGGGAGCGCTAAGGCGACTCCTAAAAAAAGCAAGAAGCAAGACTCTAGACTAAAACCCAAAAAGGGCCAACTCCATAAATGGAGAGTCGATCCATAAAAGAAAAGTAGGAAGAAAGCCAATCTGGAAGAGAAATATATGAAGAGAGTGGATCTAAAATCTATGATACAAAAATGGTGAATTTGTCATGGAGCACTAGAAGAATATCTCCTTGCCTTTCAGAAAAACCATCGCAGTTCAGTGCCTAGGGTTTTGGCTCCATTTGTGATTTGCGAAGGCTTTTGTTAGTGGGATCTGACAGGGTTGCAATAGGAATAAAGGGTGAAAGGCATTGTGTTTGTAACAACCAGGACCCTTTTCATTTTAGATTCACGAGCATTGGCGAATTCCCAAATATAACTTAGCACAACAAATTAAGCTTTTTGGTGCCTCACTGGTTTACACACTCCGACAATATGTGTTAGTGAAGAAGGCACTGATTATATCCTTCTTATACCCCTTAAGTGTTTCCTAACCCGATATAAGATGAAACGCTTAGGCAGGGGACGACATCGCTATCAACCCGAGTAGAGTTTATGACATGGCAGGCATAAAACAACAACTTTACTCTTACCTTTGTACCGTCACCCTAGGAAAGGAGATTGGAGTGGTGCTACTCGTTGCTGAAGACTGGAATAATATCAGTAGGGTACAGCACTATTAGAATCTTGTACCGTGTTTCCAACCCAACTGCAATAACTAGATATTTAGCCCTAGACCATGAGGTACTTAGGAGGGACAATTATTATCCCTTACCTTATAAGCACCATATGAGATGAGTGTTTATACCTTACCTTCTCCCTAAGCCTAGGACAATGGGCGATGGAGTACCAACCCATGAGCTGACTTTAGAAGGGATAAATGGATGGATGAATGGATCACCTTAGACCTAGAATCGTCACTTCTAGAATCTGCCATATGCCTTTGATACTTGGGCCTTTTACCTTACCCCAACTTAGTGCTTCAATCCTAAGATGATAGAGTACCTTACCAATTCGCTCCACTAGGATTAGGGCAAACGGTATGTGTTATTAACCCTTTATCTTTGCCTTTCATCTAGTCACACTTTATGGAATAGTAAGCAACTTCAGGGCTAATGCACTATACCTTTAGCGGGTGGGATTAGACCAGAAAACCTTACCCCTTCTTCTCTTGGTGCCTTCACCCTAGGACAATTGCCATGGGATACATGGAGTGCTTATATTCCCTTCAACCAGGACCACCTTGGAGGGGAAGCACTATCATAATTTGTTGGTTCCACACTAACTCTTTACCCACCTGCAATAAATAGGCCTTACTTTATTTAGACCTTAGGGAGGTACCACTTTTAACGACCCCCACTTCTCTTAGAATAGAAGCACTAGATTGGATGGCTTGATCCCTTACCTTAGACCTAGAATCATCACTTCTGGAATTTTCCATATGCCTTTAATGCCTGGACCTTTTGCCTTACTCCTAAACTTATTACAACCTAGGACCATGGAGGGAGTCATGCCCAACCTTTTATGAAGCCGGGAAAGAATAGTTATAGGGTACGACTCTATGAGAAGACCTTTTTTACAACCTAGAGCCCTAGACCATGAATGCTCATAGTTAAGAGGGACTGCTATGAGACCTTTGATTAGAAGAACCAGATGGGTGGGATGGTCGAGTGGCCAAGACTTGTAGTATCATGCTCCTGCGAGATCGTCTATTAGCTGAGAGAGCGTTTCCCTTTAGACAGATATTGTGGAACTGTTGGATGGGTGGGAAGGATGTGTGAGTAGCCCATAGGGTGATTACCTTTAGCTGAGATAGATCGTGGAACTGACTGCCACGGATATATTTATTCTCAACAACTAGGAACTGATGAGACATGGCTGGGATGGATGGTGCCCATAGGATGGTTTTCCTTTAGCTGAGATCGTTTTACTGCCCTGGATAGATTGAGAATCAACAGCCTTAACTTCAGAGACATGGATATGAATGGATGTATTGGATAGATTCCCCAACAAATTATTGCTGAAGAAGCCAGGAAGATTAGATAGGAGGCACGAGTCTATGAACTCTTTAACCTACTTCGCCTTGTTAATTCTTTTCTTGATACCTAATATTACCTTCTCGGTACCATGCATATTTGTTTGGCCGGGCCAGTACAATAACAATACTTATTCAGAAATTGAAACTCACTGGCAAGGAATAGAATTAGAATGGCTCCACCTTATACTAGTTTACAACCCACCTGCAAGAAATAAACCGATTAGCCTAGACTTTATGATGGAATCACTTCATGGCTATTGCACTATACTTAGATTATTGGGATAGACAGGATTCACCCCCACCAGGATACTGAATTGATAGGGATTCTGACATCATTTTAACTAGCATATGCTTATCTTTTACTTAAGTGCATGCTATTTGCTCTACCAGAACTTACGAGTTGATGGAGCTATGCCCATGACTTGATCCTAGAAGCAACACTGGATGGGATGGTTTTATGAATGGATGGATGGGATGATTATGGATCAACCTTTCTCTGAACTTACTATTGCCTTCAATAACCTAGGGGCAAAGAGTTATCTCTAACCCTGTTATTAAGGAAACCAACCAGGAAGACTAAAATAGTTGGTATGGCATGCATGCATGCTATAAAACCTACCATCCAAGGTTGAATGAAGGAATGTTAGAAGAGTATTCTATCACAAGGAAGAACTGGAAGAGGAGCTATAATGGGTAGTGTATCGTTGTTTGGAGTGGGGAGCCTGCTGTTGTGTCTTGTATGAAATCATCTAGCTGTTGGGATGGGGTTGATATTGGCCATGTTGTTGGTGTTGGGTAGAAGTGTAGGTGGTTCTTCATGCCCTAACTCATTTACAGTCAAGGGTAGCGTTGCTGCTCTTGATTGACGTGCACCTGCCAGTGCCCAAAAGTAGGCACATTGGCCCGATGGCAACTGCGAAAAGAGCAACCACTGTCACCACACTCCTCTCTTCCTCGCTTCAAGTTGGCTCTTCTCTATCTCAAGGGGGGCTTCCCTAAGGTTAGGATCACTAAGGCAGGTGTAATGACGGACAAGGTGAAAACGAAGAGGTTGCCTTGGAGAAACAATTGTAGCATAGATGTAAAATTGAATGTTGATGGGAAAGAGGGAAAGATCAATCCTCACTAATGGACTAGTGCCGATATACCTGTTGCCGCCTAATTCACACTTTAAGACGCAGGAAAGTCACAACCTGCTATGTGTGTCCTTGGGGGCAAGCGAGAGCTGGGGACCACTGTCACCA
>LPNX010993547.1:88250-224682 GCA_001517045.1 Pseudotsuga menziesii
AATACCAAAGGGAGAAATGGAGTCAAAGGAGAACTCATGTGGGCCTTGTGTCAATGGTGCAACTACCGAATTTGCTTCCTCCTAATTGCAAAAGATTCGCTATGCAAACAAAGGATCGATACTACACGATCAAACTAGGTTAAATGTAAACATCAATACCTGTGTATGCATGCTCCCAAAGGGAAAAGGCTAGCAATTGCTAAGGATTTTCACCTTCCAATAAGATGATAGCATCTGTTTATGGTCTCCAACGCAAACATAGAAAGGAAAGATGGCCTCTAGCAACAATCACTCATTCATACAAGTTCACGCCGCACATCACAGAGAGTGCTCAACTGAACAACCATAAAACCCAAAACAATATTTTTTCTATTAAGTTCTGGGGAAAAAATCCTCCCTGTTTTTCCATCTTTCTAATGAAAGAGACTATGCTCTTTATAGGCCGAAAAGGCTCTCATAAAATAATAAAAATAAAAGGAAATCTCAGATCCACTTTTTCTCCCTAAATGACTACTTGACTATTACATTTACTAAAGTGTAACTACCACTTTGCTTTATTTAGAAAAGAACCCTTAGCTGACTATATGTTAGCAATGTTTTCTTAATCACATAAATCAAGGGTCGAAACCTTTGAGATTGATTTCCAAAGCAATTGGCGATTTAAAGGAGACAGGCCATACATGGGTGAATCGGTGGACAGTTGTTGCTCCACAGCTCCACGTAGCATGGTTCATCTTGCCCTTGATAATTCCCATGTAACCAAAATGCCCAAGTTAGGATTTGAATTATCTAAATTTGGTCATCATGCAATTGGTAGTTGAAGGCTACGTGGATCAACATAATGATACCACCGACCTGTAAACTGCTCCACAGACTCCACTATATCGTGAAGCTTTACCTCAACCGACTGCCTGCGATTAATGTGCAATCAAATCCCTTTTGAATTGGTGCTTCCAAGTGGACGGAACATGGGGATCTCCAACAACAACTACATGGAGATGCTAATAGTCGATGATAGATCGTGAAACTCAGAGATAATCCATGCAACGACTAACTCCACGATCTTGTTTTATTTGGCTTCCAGATGATATGCGGATCATAAATGACCACACTATCTGCTCCCACGAATAACTCCACGATTCTGCAATCGGAGCAAATAACACGTGATGAAACACGCCCAAGTCCGCTAGTTTAAATGACTGTCCCCCGAGCCCCGAGCATCTGCCAGATGATGGAATCGACCATCGATTTATACAAGTCGACTGCCAATGAGCTATGCGGGAAACACAATTAGTAACTGCAACTTCAGTTAACCCAACATCTTCAATGTTTTAATCAATGGTACCCATCATCGCTCGAACTTGGCATCCTCGACATTTTGGAAAAAATGGTGGCAGCTGATACCAGGCACACAGAGAGGAGGGGGGGTGAATCTGTGTGTGCAGTCTTTACTACTTTTTCAATTTTAACAATCAACAACTAATTCATCAATGCATTATTCTACCATTTGCATAATCATTTCATAAACACATGTCACTTCATCATTTATAAATCATAAGCATCTGAATCATGAAGTCATAACAAGAACCATAGCACAAGAGAACACAACACCATATGATTTTGTAATCTTTTTGTATTTGTTTTGGAACGGCTACAATCGTGAGGTAAAATCAGCACCTACTGATACAAAGAGCACCTACTCTTCATCCAGGACCCTGCCTGGTTTTCTTAGACCCTGCTAAGAAGGGTTTGAGGTATCCTAACCTCAAAAGCAAGACAAGCTTGCTTTAACAACAATAGCTCACTGTCTCATCATACTCATCACACACACATATCACTGTCAGGTGCGCTCACTGCCACATCATCTTACTGTCCACGTCATCACTGTCATATTAAACATCACAGGCATATCATTGTCAAGTCAGTCTAGTCTCTGTCAAGTACATCACTGTCAATCACCTGTCATCATGTCATGTCGCTTTAATCATTTATGTTGTTGTCTGAGTTAATTGCTGTAATATACTTGACTGGTGCTGTTGTTTCTGCTGCACCCTAGCTTAGATATATTTCAGAGACTCACTGCTGCTCATCATGCTAAGTCATCAATCAGTTTGTTCATCAAAATATCGAAGGTCTGCTCATATCAAATGTCTGTTCATTTCCTCAAGGTTTACTCATAACATCACAGTCTGATCATCACATCAAGGTCTGCTCAAATCAAACTTGCTTGGGTCCAGATGAGGTCACAGATTCCGATGAGGTAGCAATTTCTAGGCGACAAATCTACTTAAACTTCAATATGCAGTTCCGGTTTCAGTTTCTTGAGAGAGATCGAAGCTCTACTCAAACTTCAATATGCAACTTTGATCACTTCAAGAGAGAGGTAGCATGCATCATAGTATGGTTTGCTTCTCCAAGTCCTCATTACAGATACTCAAATACAACTCTCACTAATCATATGAAAACTCTGATTGCTCTTCCTTACAACTCTCATAAGTCTTAGAATAAACGCTCCCCTTGCTGGATGTATCATAGATCAGACTTACACAAATTGATGAATAAACACTCCCCTCGCTAGACATATCATAGATGGGATTCTCAAAAAGATTTTCAAGAGTATCATAGGTTGGATTTTCAATAAAGTCCAATAGTCATCATCCCCATCTATGTCAGATATGAGAGAGTGTTCATCAATGGTACCAAGTCCCTAGCTATCTCCATCCTCCTTATGATCATAACAATCCTCTTCAAAAAGTTGGGTTTCAAAGATATCACAAGGGACCCAACTTTCCAAACATTCGTTCTTAGGTGGAGAGCATGGAGGCTTGTCGTCACACAAAACTTCAAAGATTGGGATTTTAAATAAAGTCTGACAGTCATCATCAATGTCAAATATAAGGGACTCTTTATCACTTGTATCATGCTCATGACTGTACTTGTCCTCCTCCGGATCATAGTCATCTTCTTCAGAGGTCACAAGGTAATAAACCTCGTAAACTATTATCATTATGCTCATTACAGATTTCTTCATAAGTTTCATAAGATTTTGTAATGGTTTCATCTTGAGATCGATCTGGAGTACAAATGTGATTCTCATCACTGAAATAATTGTGAGAGGGTCATCAATCTTCAATATGCTCTGTTGATGTGACATGAGGAGGGCCTTCAACAATATTTTTAATGAATGGCTCTTCATGCACAAACTCAATGTGATCATTATGGATTTCTTCTTCATTGTGATCTCTTGGAGGTAGCACCCAATAACTATCATTTCCTATCCCGATGAGACGAGGTAATTTAGGGTCTTCCTCATAATACTCTATCCAGGGCAAGGAAGCGGAAATGAACCTTTCTAGGAACTTGTCTAAATCTTCCCTGTCAGTCTCTCCTGTATGCCACTGCCTCAAGAATATTCTAAGGAAGCTTGAAAGGGAAGTAATACCTTTATTTGGAAGACCATTGAGATACCATTCATAAGCATTTCCATGTAGAGTACTAGCAAACATCTCCATCATATTATCTTCATACAAAACATTGAAGTCGACTAGAATTTTAAGGAAAGATATGACATGTCGGACCTTTGTGTGCTTTTATCCCCAAAAGATAGGCAGATACATAGATATTTCACCATTGTGATAATTAGGGAATCCTGGGATGTTTGAGAAGTTGAAGGAAGGATATTCATTGGAAATTCGAGCTCTTTCCTCATCCATATTGTTACTCAACATTAAGCATTTGATATAACCATGGAGTTCTCAAAACAGCGAGCTTTAAAAATTTACTATTTGCATGGGCTCATCTACACACAATCAATCTCAACATTTTTTGTGAGAAACAAGGGTTTTATCCCTTCAATGGAATCGCCATGTGAAAAGAAAAATATGCATCATAAATTTTTTCACAAAAATGTCTATTTTTTTCTTTTCTTTGTAAAAAGGAAAAAAGGTTGGTAGAGTCGCCAAACAAAGAATCAAAGATCTACTCTAATCATTCATCAAACAAAGCAAACACAAAAAAGAAAGAAAAAAATCGTAACTAGAGAATAACAAGATTTATCCTCGACAACGACGCCAAAAAAATGTTAACCCTTACACACACCTAGGGGGGAACGCAAAAGAAATCTATTCATTGGAAATTCGAGCTCTTTCCTCATCCATATTGTTACTCAACATTAAGCATTTGATATAACCATGGAGTTCTCAAAACAGTGAGCTTTAAAAATTTACTATTTGCATGGGCTCATCTACACACAATCAATCTCAACATTTTTTGTGAGAAACAAGGGTTTTATCCCTTCAATGGAATCGCCATGTGAAAAGAAAAATATGCATCATAAATTTTTTCACAAAAATGTCTATTTTTTTCTTTTCTTTGTAAAAAGGAAAAAAGGTTGGTAGAGTCGCCAAACAAAGAATTAAAGATCTACTCTAATCATTCATTAAACAAAGCAAAAACAAAAAAGAAAGAAAAAAATCGTAACTAGAGAATAACAAGATTTATCCTCGACAACGACGCCAAAAAAATGTTAACCCTTACACACACCTAGGGGGAACGCAAAAGAAATCTCCAAGCTGCTTGGTGTGTCCTTGGGGACAAGTCCCGAGTCAGGTGCTGTCATATGATCCTGACTCCTCCGTTTAAGCCACACCTAACGGAGCCGAGGGGGGTAGTCCCTAAGAAAGAGTTTCTAAGGCTCCTTGATTTATTGGTTTACGAATTAGATCGTTTATTAGGAGTTTGAGAGTAAAAACACCAAGACAAGATAATTGCGAAATAAAGCTTAGTTCAACAACATAAAATAATATAGCATCACAACATAAGATGACTTAAAGCAAATAAGATTTGTTGCAAATAAACCAGTGCTAAATTGAGTCAAATTATTGCTGCTGAAAAATGGAAGATGTTTTGCAATTTGTTCTTGGTCAGTTTTAAAATCATTGTGGATGATTTAGATTATGGGAGGGGGACTCCCGATATACCAAAGATACTTGGGAATGTGTCCGGTTTTCAACCAAAATGGATTTACACAATTACGCGTGGGCTAGATGGAGTCGCAAGGCTGTGTCCAACACTACACCAATATGGAGGGTGTAGCCTAACGGGGCCTTGCTGTCGCTTTCTAGTAGTTCTTACTTCCTTTGCAAAATTTGCCCACAAAGGGTGAATTTCGTGAACCCTTGATTTTCGTTATTTTTGTGGGATGCCAATATTATTAGTGTGAAATTGCTTAATTAGATATGAAAAATTAATTAGCGCACACTTTTGCTTTTGATATCCCCAAGCTTAGAAAGCCTGCGAGGGGTAGAGCATACACGAATGAGGCTGATGTTTGTTCTAGTTTTATAACTGAAAAGGAAGCTAAACTATGCAGCCCTTTAAGGATGGATTGTGTGCTTGTGTTTAAATAGAAAATAACATACTAATTCGTAAAAATTTAAATCTACAACCAAGAGTCTCTTTTAGGCCTTAGGGCCGTACTCGGGAAAGCAAGGCTGGGTTAGTTCTAGAATGATAAGCAAGTAAAGATTGATTAAACTATTTTTAAAGAAAAATCTAAATAGATGCAAAAGGAACTGTTATCATCTGCCTTGTAGTTGTCTGCTTGAGGTGGATCCAAGATGGATGGTAGAGGGGCAAGCAACTAAGGGGTGGAACCGCGACTGCCTAGACTCCCAAATGGATGGTTGTCACGCCAATCAAGGCAGCCTTCACTTTATGTTATCCTAGTCCAAGACAACAATGGGGGAGACCTGGATCTGCTCCCGACAGGAGAGATCGGACCTAGACACCAGAAGAAGATCAGATGGGGCTTCAGGGTACTTAAGGTGCAAGGTGAATGGAAACCCTAGCTCTAGGGTTTAGGTACTAGCAACTGGTGGAGGTGACCACTGTCTTGGGAAACGTAACTATAACAGGGTAAACAAGGACAGAGTTGGGACTATCTAGTACCTAGAAATTAGACTCAATGAAAGGTATTTGAGTTATTAGTAAATGTTGGTAAAGGGCAAAGGCTAAGAGCCTAAGGGCAACGCTAGCTAGGAGATCAGTGCTTTGTGTGCATTGGGCAATGGAGTCAGTAGTAAACCAACGTTTCAGAAAACCCACCTGGGAGACACCTTGATCTACAAACCAGAAAGCAGTTGGTCCGGAAAAGCTAAGGTACAGGAAACCCGACTCAATGGATGACTAGCGCTAGGGCTTGGGAGGACAGATCTGTAGTTTCAGGGTCACCCGGAGGCTAATGGCTCAGCGTTGAGGAAGAAAAGAGGTTAGGGAGACCTGATCTACAAGCCCAAATCAGGAAATCAACAGAAAAATCAGATCTAGGAAAGTAAAAATCTGATGATGGGGCTAGGAGGCTGAAAACTGATTTTTCAGATCTAGGGCAAACCGGGAGGAATTAGCACAACGTTGGGGGTGTTCTGGAATGCTTGGGCCCTGATCTATCAGCTTATCTTGTCAGACTTAAGAAAAAATCATTTCCGGTAAAGTCCAGTTTTCAATGAGGGCGCTAGGGCAGTTTCAGTCAATTTTTCAGATGTAGGCCAAATGGTCAAGCAGTTGCACAACGTTGGGGTTGATTTAGGCTGTGTGGGACCCGATCTATCCTTCTGTGAAGTCAGAATTCAGAAAAACCCAAAACCCTAGCAGGTCAATTTTTCAGTGGGGGGTTATGCAGTTTTCTGCTTAAAAATCAGATCTAGGTCAAACTGTGAGGAATTTGACCAGCGTTTCAGTTGATTTGATGTAGGGGAGACCCGATCTATGAAACCCAGAAATGGTTTGGCAAAAGATCGGACAGTTCCCTGATTTATTGATTTTTAGGTTTTTAGTGTTTTCATAAAAAGTTGAATTTCAGCAAGGTACAGTGGAATAAGATCTGAAAAAACAAAGAACTTACCTGTTGGATCTTACCTGGAAAAGCTTGTAGAAGTCTGTAACAGTGACGATCTTTGCTATCCCAATCAATTCTGGAAGATCCCTGTGATTTCTATGGCATATGCAAGCTCCAGGCCACCAAAGCGCCCCCTACCTTGCATGAGCAAACGTCAACCATATCAGATTTGCACATACAAAATAAAGAAATTGAATGCCACAAGACAGTAAAATGAAGTAATCATAGATCAAAATGAAACTAATGAAAACCCCCTGATCCAAGACGAAGAGAACCGAGCGAGTTGAGGCCCCCCTACAAAAACGCTCCAGCCAAAACGCCATCCTGTAGACAAAACAATGATAGCCACGAAAAATATAGATCTCACAAGAATTTCCACAATGCTAGGAAGCTGAAGACTAGCTAATCACCATTTGAGCACATCAGATGCAAAGCAGATCCAGAAAAATTTCCACAGAAAAATTCTTTCTATTATTCAGATCCAAGAGCCAAAGACCCCTTACAAATGAGAAGCTCTCTCCTTTAAATAGAAATGAGAGAACCTCAATCTTAACCAAATCCTAACCACTTTCAAAACGAGTGGCTAAGATTAAAAGATGAAATGTTCTAATCAATGGTTGAGATGAGCTCAACATACAATACATGGATCAATATAACCATAATTTATCAAAGTGGACTAACCCACCCAAAAAAAGGTAACCCACTCAACAAGAAATAAATGAAAGCACATGGTGGGTCCAAGGAGTGTTTGACTAACTCTCTTTGGGTGTCCCCATGGCACAATAAATAATATAACAATTTAATTGTTTGACTTTTGTGCCTCCTTGAGGAAATCGTGAGCCTCCAAAAAGAGCTCCAGAAAATAATAAAAAATGCCCCAAAAAATAGGTGTGGGCCCAATCAAGAGCTGCAACTGCTAGAGAAGGTGTGGAGGACATCACTCTCATCATCATGACTCATCCCATGTCATTTCCTTGCCTCAGTAGCCCAAATCGATTTCTTCAATAGCCATTTAATCATTTTTTAATCTGCCTCGGGAAATGTGAACCTGCCAAAATAGCCTCATAGGGTGCCTGCAATGCCAAACTAAGCCCACCAGGCTCTCTGGGATGGGGATACTATGGTACAAACAAGTAGTTACACCCCTATGTTCCATACAACGCCCTAGGAGGTCCAACTAAAACATCTCTCTACTCAGACATATCAATCTGTGAATAAAAACTGCATCAGAAAGGTAGAATGAGCCTGACCATATCTGCAAGTGCCCGGAACTGGAAATAAACTGTCTCATTAGACTTAGAGAGTCCAAATCCATCTAAGGTGTATACTCATACCCCTCATAGGTCTCTATCTGATCATCAACCATATCCAATAAACAATATAACCCTCTGTAAATGATCAGACATCAATAATAACTCAGACTATCATCCATCTGCTGCAAGTGTTAAAAGGCTAAGACATGCTCTACAACTCACTCAAGCAACAATCACAACAAGTAGCAATCATTTCATTGGCGGTACATCAACAAATACATGTATAAGGCTTTATTTATTATTACTCAGACTTAGACTTTCATAGCTGTAGTCATTTTTCTAGTGAAGGGTGAAGGATGAAATTGACAAGGCTAAGGCAAAGGATTACTTCCTACTCAACATCATGACACTTCGGATATGGAAAGGGAATACTCACTATAACCAATGTCGGACAAACAACAACACAATGAATGGCAGTGCCTCACAAATGGGTGAGTTGTTTAGAGAGTGCTTATTCAACTTAGGCATCATGACTACATCAAGCTTGATCCAAGTTCATTAGGATCATCATTTTATTCCATGGCCTTTTTGGCCTATATGACCCTATTGGGACTTAACCAGTGTTTAAAAGCACAGCTAATCGCAGCTTTCATCCAGGACATTTATTTTAATAAGGTCAACAATTTTTGGATATAGCATATTTTAAACCATTGCTTTTTTAGACCTTTTCTTATACCCTTCAAGGAGTATTTTAGCATTTCATTGCTCTTGCCCTTTTTACATATGTTAAGAAACACAGTTTTATAATTTTCATTTTCCATGGGCGCATATTCAATATTTCCAACATAAGCAGTACATGAGCTTTCAGTTTTAGCCAACAACATCTCAAGTGACTAGGGGGAGTTCTGCACAATGCCAAACATCCGGACAACTGACCAGAATGATTTAGGCATACAATCCAACTTACCAAAGCAAGTTCTGTCACCAACTCAGAGCCGAGACACAATATAAACAGGGAGGCTTGTCCAACAAAAGTTCTAGCGGGGAAAAAGGTCCTCCATGCCATAAGTCAAGAAGTCAGTCAGGTTGAAAACTAAACTGGAAGGTAATGGATAGGTGGAGACAATGAATGATGGAGTTGACACTAGCAAGCCAAAACAATGGTGGGAATGACTACCTCTATTCTCCCTAAGGAGGGTAAAACCAAAGAGTATAGATCAAGAACTTCCAAGTCTAAGTAGGGACATCGATACATAGTACAAGATACAACCAAGTCCATATAATTATGACCGCCAGATCATGATACCACAAGTTAATACATGTCACAAGAATCAGTATAAGAGCAATAATAACCATAACACAATATAAAATGCTGAGTCATAACCATGCAATAAAGTCCATTTGAGACACCATTTGTCCAATGAGAAAGAACTAATATAACACTAGGCATCCATGCTTGCTCTGAAATAACATAAATGGTTACATCGGTCCTCAAATCTGAGTTTACTGAGACTTAGTTCTGACATGGGAGAGTACAATAGTCCACTAGTATAAACATGATCCATCAAAAAATGCTCATCTCAGCATTTCATATGTAAGAGATTTGGTTGAAAAATGTACTATGTCTGAAAAATAGAATATGGTAGCCTGGCTACTATATATGTGATAACAGGAACTATTCTAAAACTTGGAAAAAATAAGCAATCACACAAGAGGCGGTACGAGCTTCCCCCAAGTGGGGGAAGAGGGGTGTGGGAGCTGTAATACCACTTGCTTTTTATTATGACTATTTACAATGCTTAAAGAGTTATCACTTGGCCCTAATACACTTGGATCCAAGGGTTTACAGTGCTGGAAATTAAAAAGGGGAAGAAAGGAGAAGCCTGGAGCCCTGGATGGCTTGATTTCAGTGAAATTTCGCCAACATACCTGTCTATTCTTTCTCTAAACCTGCAAAACCAGCAAGAAAATATGATTAGAAGATGGTGGTATGCACAAAAAAACAAATAAAAATTGTTGGACTTTGGTACTTCGATTTTTTTTGAAAATTTACTAAGTAATTTTTTGAAAATTTACCAAGTGTAAGTACCAGTTTTATAGCCTAGATCTAATGGAAATATCAAGCTTTCAAATTGTTTTTTAGATCTAACTATTCTTAATATGCTAAAGTAAGTAGATTGAAAGAAATAAACTTTTGAAAATAGATTTACTTGATTAGCATTTAAAACAATATAACCGAGAAAGATAGAGTTTAGATTTTCAGGAGATGGATGAACACTTCAAGCCCTTGCTTGATCCTTTGTTAATGACTTTGGAGTCCCTGCTACAAAGTTTAGCTTCTAAAAGGGATGCCGAAGAAGGAGAAGAGACAACTTAGTTCAACGCCTGCTTTGGATCTCGTGACCTGCAAAACTATAAAACCACTCTTTCAAAAATTGGATTAGATCTAGTATGTTTGAAGAAGAAAAACTCAGAGAACGTCAATACAACTCAATATAGTTGGTTACTCCTATATCTTTCAAAACCAAATCATAAGCAAGTAAATGCTTACTCTACGTATCCTGAATGATCTTCTAAGCTAGATATATCAACACAGATTAAGCAAGAGAAATTTTAAACAATACAATATCACCTCATTAGCATAACATTCGTCCAATGACACAAGGTAGACCTCCAAAGTCTTCAACTTTCATTACTCAGATAAACAAAATTAAAATAGGGTAGAGTTTCTTTGCATCCATTTCGAATGAGGAAGAAAGCCTCGCTTTTATAGATAAATATGCCTTAGGGGGGTGCAACCATTAATTGGCAGAGAAGGGGTGTCAACTGGAATACGTTTGAATGGTTTGAGGGATTGATTGATTGGATCTCATGGAGGAGGCACCACCTATCGGAGAGAGGTGTGCACTCACCAAACTCCCCCATCAACCCATTCATGAGATGCAACATGCACAGAACATTAATCAAAACATGAGCACATGAAGGAAGAGTGATATGCTTGTTGTGATTAGAGTTTGAAGGAAGACCAATATGCTTGTTGTGATATGCGCCCTCATCTTTGAGATCCAATCTACCCAATTTCAAATTGCTACATTAACCAAGCCGTAAGGCCCACAAGAGGGGCACATTTATTTCTCCTTGGATGATTTGCTATTCTCCACATTGATTCAAATCTCATGCTTTTTGCCATAGTTTTACTTGCCCTCCACTAACAAACAGAAACGACACCCTTTCCAAGTCAAACCAATAAGATTTGACTTGACTTTTTGACTGTCTTTGGTGTCAATTTGTCATTTTTTAGCATTTTTGTGTCATTTCGTCGCACCCTTAACGAAAAATTGCTATACGGGTGTTGAGGCCTGGAAATTCGTAGGTAACAACAGTTAGGGATTCTCCCCAGTAAACGTTCCCAACTAGCCCGTTACTGTTTGGTATGGGGAATCCGTTCGGTTTACGGTCCGGCTATCGTAGGTCAAGTAACAAAATAAAGGTTTTACCGGTTATGGCTCGGTCCACCGTGTATATTTTAGTTTTTTGAATTTAAGTATGATATGCAAGTGCCTATCTAAGAATGCAGATTGATAGAGAATACGAGGAGCGGTCACAATGTGATGCGCAGGTTCTTGCCTCTCGTCTTAAGTCTCTCGCATCTAAATCACACAGCAATAAACTAAAACTATCTAACCTATCCCTAGGGAGCAAGATTATCATTTATCAATGAGTAATGTATTTCTGCTCATGCATTAAGAAAAATCACAGATAGCGGTTACTTAATTCAAAACACATGAACATTAATAGATATGTGAACAACAAGGTAGCTTATTGTTTATGAAAAACCTTCATTACTCATAGTGGAAATTTCATAGAATAAACTAGAGCGCATTCATAACAAGAACATAGGTTCAAAGAGTTAGAACGATCTCACAGTTAATGGACACAAAGCTGAAAACGAAATAGTTCACATTCAACAAATCCATAGCACAACATTTGAAACTTTCCACCAAGCTTTCTCCAACAGGAAACTTGTAATTCTTATTGCAAAAGAAAATAGTTCTTCTTACAACATACTCTCACAAATCTATCTGGGAAAAAGTCCCTCTTTCTATCTAACTCTCCTATATTTATACAAAACAACAAAACCTTTGGGCTGCCCCTTGTGACTTTTGGGCTCCCCCCCAACCGTTCATTCTCGCAATTTTGTCTTTTAGTGGGTGCTGTACAATACGTTACATTAGATTAAAATTTAATAGCACTTTTTATAAAGAGAGACCAATTTGGTCGCTGATGTACTTTTCCCAAGCCTGGGCCTCTGCTGCTATCGATCTGTTTAGATCTCAGATCCTCACTTTCTCCGTTGCTTTCTTCATCTCTGCTTCTTCATTTCTTTCTCTTCCTTCATTGTTGCCTCCTTTCTTCTGCTTTGTCTTCTAGACATATCTTCTTTGCAGCAACAATCACCTTGTCATGAAAATAGCAGATTTTAGACCATTTAGTGTTTATTAATAAAGTAACACAAACTGTATCAATACATGCATTCTGTAAAATGAACTCTAAACAAAATTAATGCATGAAAATAAAACATGATAATGCAAAGAAAAATCTTGCAAGTTGGGTCTGAAAATCCTCTAAACCTGCTGTCCAACTAAAACCACAATCCCGATAGAATAGACTCTTCATCTAAAACCAAGCCGCATCTGAACTAACTCGAAACCCCGCGAAGAAAACATGAATCAAGACAATGCAATCGACACTCCCAAAAAAACCAAAACCCCAAACTGCGCTCTTCATCTCAGAAAAACCTTGACTCGACCAGTACCTATGGGAAAACTCCGCCATCCCATAAAATAGAGTAAAAGCACAACAAAAAACGGCAGGGAAACCCTACCAGCATTCGGAAGCAAAAATGCTAAGCATCGGGCAGATACTCCACTTCGGCGGGCGAAAGCACTATAGCATCGGACGGTTAGTTCACTAAGGAGCTGCAACGACGGAAGACATTCTGACTACGGCTTTCGCGACAATAGAAAATCATCGGCGATCGGAAGAACTAAGGACTACGGATCAACGAGTTTAAAGCTTAACACAGCCGCCGTGTCGGCAACAAAAAAGACTAGCCCTCTGATCAATCATCAACACCGCTCTGATAGCGAAAACAAAAACATTGCAAAGTAAAAGGTTTGATCAATAAACCTAGGCATCGACGAAAATCAGAACAAACCATCGACGAACGGAACAACTATATGTCGGATGGTTAGTTCACTAAGGAGTCGCAACGGCAGAAAACAATTAGACTACGGCTTCCGATCAAAGTCATAAACCGTTCCGATAGCAACGAGAAAACAAAAATAATGAAAAGCAATAAACCACGGAATCGGCAAGGATAAGAACTAATCCATCGGAATGTTTGCCATCTGCCCTCCGAAACGACGGCGACTTAGAAGACTAATGCTCCGACAGTGATAAAACAAAAAACGCCGACAGTAAAACAAAAGAGATAAATGCGCATCGGCGAAAATAAGAACTGTCCATCGGGACGTTCATTGCTTACCCTCCGCAACGACGGCTGCGTAAAGAACTACCGCCCCGACTCATTTTTCAACTGACCTCCGACAGCGATAAAGGAAATCATCCACTAACCAAGAACTTCAAGTTCCACAATCAAAAGCATTAGCAGACAAAAAACAGCTTTCCGAAAAGAAGGAAAACAGTTGACCTCAATTCAACTTCAAACAATTCAAATTTATAGCAGAGGGAAAAAATAGAGTTCAAGAAACCAAATAAGTCCAGGCAAGATAAAATTTAAAGGAGGGTCCAAAATTTTTAAAAAAATTGGGAAAAAGTTGTAGCTGCAACAATTGGCGACTACCTGGTGAACCTAGATCTCTGGACAATTTCTTCCTCAAGTAACAGACTGTTTGACAATAAAACCAACATGTTGAATTCTTCTAGATGTCTGGATTTCCCAAATTGCACATATGTACTTTAATCATTGATGATGGTCCAATTTAAAAATAATGGGAACCAAGATTTAAAAGTCTAGATAACTCTTTTAAAGCCAGGAATATGAGTTTCATTTTTTATCTCTGTCTTTGGGTAGCTCCCAGATTGGACACCACAGGATTGTAACATATGGTGAACAGAAATATTCGTTTGTTCCTCATTCCCATGCCATTTTGCACTTTTGTGCTTTTGGACTGTTTGTCATTTTTGAGTCCTCTTGCATGCCTTTCTTTCTGAATTTTTATTCAGGCTCCTCTATCCATAGTGTCCTTTTGTGTGAGAGATGTATTTAATTTTCAGCTCACGGGCAAAGAAGAACTTTGGCAACTTTGTACTCATATGGTTCAATACTTTGTTTTGATACATATTGCTTTCTTAGGAGTTTTTTGACTCTTATTTGCCTTTTGGCTGTCAATTCTTGGCATGGGATCATTTATATATAATACATTGTTTACCCTGCTTCCTTTCCATGGGTCTTTTGCTGTCACCTCGTAAGACATTTTTAAATGTGAGATGGTTGGAGCCCTTGATCCAGATTTATGCGTGAACGAAATGAAAGAACATATGCAGAATCATAATCACAGACATTTTGCAAAGATAACAAAGATACAGTAAACACATTCTATTAAATAACGGAAATAGAACAAACTGTAATACAATTGCTAGAATGGTGGTAGCTATCTCTGAGAAGAGATGTGGCTGCTACGCTCATCCGTGCCAAGCTTAATACAAAATGAGGCCAAAGGGGCCTATTTATAATAATAATGAGGTGATAACCCCAAAAGTTTAAAACGTAACCCTAGAAGATGAACCGTCATAAAGTTTGTGGCTCCAAGGTGGTAAGTTGAACAGTCAACTTCCTGAGGTCATAACTTTTGCATACGATCTCCGATTTGGGCGTTCGATAGCTCGTTGGAAAGGTCTGTTTAAGCTTTACAACTTTTGGTCGGCCATATGTTTGCCAATAGCAACCATTTGGCCATCGAATCGCCAAAAAACGTCGTTTAGGGCCTCTAAATGGGCCCGAAAGTTTGGGACCCGAAAAACTGTAGAAAAATAACTAGGAAATTGCCACAATGGACAATTGTTTTGAGCCAGTGGAATAGGTGGGTGGCCACTGATTTCCATCTGGATCAATCCTCCCTCCTTAGGAAGCAATGGTCTCCATTGCATCGAATCCCGTATCATCTCTCGAACTGTGTGTTGAGTTGATCTCCTGGTGCGACATTTGTTGAAGTGAAGAGGCTGCTTTTCTTTGGCATCCCGAGAGGGTTGTAATTGTTGTGTGGATGATTTGTTTTTGGATGAGCACCTTGAGTGCGTGGCCTTGCATCGTAGAGGTACTCGGATAGATGAGGAAACGATGGCTTTGTTTTCTTCTTGTGTCTGATGAGCAGAGACACCCTGTGTAGAGGGTGTGGAGGTCTCTGTGATCTTGTGTTCTCCTTCAGACGCAATTATGAGGAGGAATAATTTCCTGGTGTGGGAGTTTATCTTCCTACCCTGCGAGACTTTGTTAGGTGCAATGGTCTATGGTATTCGATAGAGTTTTCCTCCCAAAGTAACAATGACACTGCGAGGCTGTGACTCATATATAGCATGACACTTCCACATATATGGTTGTCCTAAAAGAACATCACAGACTTCAAGTGGGGCCACATCACACAGTACCTCGTCTTTGAAAGGCTTGATGCCATATGATAGGAGGCATTGTTGAGTAATGCGGATACCTCGTCCTTGGCTTAGCCAACTGATGCTGTAAGGTTGCGGGTGTGGTGTTGTCGGAAGCTCCAATCTCTTGACGACTTCTGCTGAGATTAGGTTCTTTTGGCTGTTGTTGTCAACAACAAAATGTAGAGGCATTCCCTTCACCCACATCTGCGAGTGGAATAGGCGCTCCTCTGCCTCTGACTCTTTAGGATCCTCTAGTTGAATCTGGGAGGTAGCAGCAGTGGCAGTGGGGTCTACATCAATGATCTGCCTCCCATTGTATGTGGCTGTGGCATTGGGTTCAGAATCAGAATCTGATTCTGAAGATTTAATCTCAGCCACTAATAACTGCTTTGAGCGACATTCATCAGTGTTGTGCCAAGGGCTTTTATGAAATTCACACCACTTACCGGTGTCCTTCTTTGTCTTTCCATCCCCTTTCTTTGCTTGTGGTGGGGACTGGTTGTCTTTTCCTTGTCCTGTGTTTTGCAGGCCAGGGTTTTCCTTGCCTTGCTTATGCGGTGGGTGCGCAGGTCCAGAGTCTCGCTTGTTCTTTTGTCGAAATTTCTCCTCGATTTTGACAACATACCGATAGGTGGATCCAAGTGAAGAGATGTTGAGGAAGTCCATCTTAGTTCGGATGTACTGATGTAGACCACTGCAATATTTCAGAATCAGGTGCTGCTCGGAGTCCTTGATACTCAACTTTGTATGCAGGGTATGAAAGTTATTGGTGTACTCTGACACTGTCTGGTCCCTTTTTTGATGTAGAATGGTCTATTTTGTGTACTGGTCATCATAGTTTCCCATAGGGTGATACTGTTCCCTAACGACATCTATGAAAGAGGCCCAAGTGAGATTTGTTTCAAACATTCCAGACTCGTCTGATGAGTTTTCCTCACAATAAGCACCCCACCAATTTTGGACATGGGGGATTGCCTTAAGGAGCGCAAAGGTGATTTTTTCTCTGTCGGAAAAATTGTGGACAGAGAAATACCCTTTTAGAACATTCAACCAATTATCTAGGGCATCTGCATCGATTATTCCTTCAAATAAAGGAATATCAAAGTTAACTTGTACCTTGAAGGGAGTTGCATCCCCAAATCGGTTGCTCGTTGAAGATGCACTTGCCGCTGCTGGCATTCGTAGAAGGATTTGGGCGAAACTATCCATCATCTCGTTCCTCTGTCGCTTGAGGGCTTCCTCGAGTAGCAATTTGATAGGATCTCCTGCTTCGTCGTCTCTCTTTTCTTCTGCCATGGGAGGTCGTTTGGGACGGCGAGAATGATCAAGTGAAATTAGTTCGAGACCAAACTCTTTATACTCGGACCTTGTCGGGGACATGCGCCGAGAAACAATCAGAGAGCAGATTGCTCTGATACCACTGATCCGGATTTATGCGTGAACGAAATGAAAGAACATATACAGAATCATAATCACAGACATTTTGCAAAGATAACAATGATACAGTAAACACATTTTCTATTAAATGGCAGAAATAGAACAGACTGTAATACAATTACTAGAATGGTGGTAGCTATCTCTGAGAAGAGATGTGGCTGCTACGCTCATCCGTGCCAAGCTTAATACAAAATGAGGCCAAAGGGGCCTATTTATAATAAGAATGAGGTGCGAACCCCAAAAGTCCAAAACATAACCCTAGAAGATGTACCGTCATAAAGTTTGCGGCCCCAAGGTGGTAAGTTGAACAGTCAACTTCTTGGGGTCATAACTTTTGCATACGATCTTCGATTTGGGCGTTCGATAGCTCGTTGGAAAGGTCTGTCTAAGCTTTACAACTTTTGGTCGGCCAAATGCATGCCGATGACTATCATTAGGCTCTCGAATCGCCAAAAAACGTTGTTTATGGCCTCAAAATGGCCCCAGAAGTTTGGGACCCGAAAAACTGTAGAAAAATAACTAGGAAACTACCACAATGGACAATTGTTTTGAGTCAGTGGAATAGGTGGGTGGCCGCTGATCTCCATCTGGATCAGCCCCGAAATAGTATTCCAGATCTTTCGATCCTGAGTTATTTTACAAGGATTAAGTAGGACTTCAATGTGTTCATAGCCATTTAGGAAAATTGCTAAACTAGAAGAATTCTTTCAGATAAATCAATAATACACAGTCTTATAATCAAGGATTTTAGTTAATCCAGAAATTTGATGTTCTCCATGCAACCAAAAGTTTGCTTCTTTTATTGAAATCAATCAAAATCTAATTAAAAACAAAGAGAAATAAAATAAATAAAAAATAAACAACCAAATCAGTTTATTTATGTACAAAATAAAAACAAAAATTAGGAAAAATAAGGTTTGAGAACTAAACCATTAACTGGTAAGTTTTCTTCCCACCCTTGTAAATCTTGCAATTTGTAGGTTGAGGGGCCAAGCTTTGCAGCAATCTGAAAAGGGCCTACCCATAGCCGTTGAAACTTCGTGTGCTTCCCCTTTTTATCATGCGGGTGATCCCACTTAAGAACCAGATCTCCCACTTCAAATTCCTTTTTTCCAGCTTTATGCTTATCAAACCACCATTTCACTACTTCCTGTTGATGCTTAAAACGTTCTTTGGCTTTGAACCTAGACTCTTTCGCCTTCAAAAGATTATAGATTCTAATCTGTAGGATTTCGTTATCTGTGCCTCTAGACTCCTGAGCTATTATGGAAGATGGTAGCATAATGTTGGGAGGAAGAATAGCTTCTTTTCCATAAACAAGGGTATACGGTGATACTCCTAAGGAATTCTTGGGTGTGACCCTATCAGCCCAAAGAGCATTTGGTAATGCTAAATGCCAACTTCTCTGGTTTTCTATCACAGTCTTTTTTAAGATCCTAATCAGATTTTTGTTTGTAGATTCTGCCAAACCATTTCCTTGTGGGTAATAGTTTGTAGAATAATGCAACTTGATTCTTCTTTCATGAGCAAATGCAGTTAATCTAATAGAAGAAAAATAAGTAGCATTATAAAAAACTAGGGAAATTGGAACCCCAAACCTGGTCATAATATGATCTTGCAAGAAATCCATGACCGCATCTTCATTCGCTTTACGTAACGGAATGGCCTCGACCCATCTATTGAAGTAGTCAGTTGCTGTCAAAATGTATTTGTGCTGCAAGGAAGAATTTGGTTTTATCTCTCCAATGATATCAATACCCCATTGCTCGAATGGTTCTGTAATCATCACAGGCTTCAATGGTCCTGCTGCTTTGGCTTGTCTTCCCCCACACCTCTGAAAGATATCACACTTTCTTACATGGGCGTGCGCGTCCTTGAACAGTGTGGGCCAATAGTATCCGGCTCTGAGAATCTTATGGGCTGTCGTATCTCCGGAAAAATGACCTTCAGTAGGCCCATCATGTAACTCTGTTATGACCTTCTTTGCATCTTCTTTCTCTAAGCATCTGAGAAGAACTCCATCATAATTCTTTCTGAATAATATTCCATCAATGATCTGATATGAAGCTGATTTAAGGCGCAATGCTCTTCGTTGTTTGGAATTCCAATGTTCTGGCAACAATCCCTCCTGAAGGTAATGAACAAGGTCTCGGTACCAGGAGTTTGGAGCTGTGAAAAGAGGACATACATCCATCATATGTAACTCAGCCTCACTGTCCCAATTGTTTTCTTCATTGTCTTTACCTTCAGCCATTAGTTTGCACAATCCCTGCCCCTTTACTATAGATGCTGGTTTGAATTCGAGATCATATTCTTGTAAAGCTGTTACCCAGTTGCCTCTTTTTTCTCCTAATTCCTTTTGTACAAAAAGAGACCTTACAGTTGGGTGTGGAACTACTACCTTAGTCCGGTTCTCAAGTATGTATGGCCGGAATTGTTTTACCGCTTTGAAGACTGCATAAGCTTGTTTATCCACAGCTGGGTATTTCAATTCGGCCCCCTGCAGACCAGTGCTCATAAATGATATGGGGTACTCATCTCCCCCATCTTGCTAATGAATCATCAGACGCGAAAGTGTACAAAATAAAATCTTTTTCGAAATTTGGACTTTTAAGAGATGGTGCATGTGCAATAGATGTCTTTATCTTACTGAATGCATTCTTTTCCACATCAGCCCATTTGAATTGTACACTTTGTTTCACCATTTGTTGCAAAGGTTTGACAATTTGAGCAAAATCCAATACAAACCTTCGCACGAAATTAATTGTCCCCATGAATGATTGCATACTTTTTTTGTTATGGGGTGAAGGGATCTGTTCGATGGCCTTAATCCTTTCTGGGTCTATGGAGATCCCTTTTTTAGAAACAACGTGATCCAGTAGCTTTCCTTCTATAACCGCAAACACACATTTCTTGGGATTCAGTGAGATACCATATTTTCGACAACGCTCGAAAATTTGTTTTAGATGGAATGCGTGTTCTTCTTTCTTTTTCAAAAATATCGTGATATCATCGAGATGTACCACAACACTACGGCCTATCAAACCGCGGAAAGCTATATCCATGGCCCTCTGGAAAGTAGCTCCAGCATTTATGAGTCCAAAGGGCATTCTTCTGTAAGCAAAAGTTCCCCACCTTGTTCTGAATGTAGTTTTAAGTCTGTCTTCTTCAGCTACTAACATTTGATTATAGCCAGAGAATCCATCTAATAATGAAAATAACTCAGAACCCGAAACCATCTGCAATATCTGTTCCATGGGTGGGATTGGGTAGTTGTCTTTATCCGAAGCACGATTTAGGTTTCTGAAATCCACACATAGCCTGATTTCTCTAGATTTCTTCCTTACTGGAACCAAATTCGAAACCCATTCCGAGTGTCTGACTTTGAATATAATTTTGGCATCCAATAATTTTTTTACTTCACTCTGAATTAAAGGTTCCAGTTTTAGATGCATCTTTCTCAAAGGTTGTTGATAAAGCTTGACTCCAGCTCTAATAGGGATGACATGTTGTATAATCTTCGTGTCATATGTCTTAAGCTCTTCATATGTCCAGGCAAACACATCTTTGTATTGTTTAAACAAACTAATGAACTTATTTCTTTCATTAGGAGAACAATACTTTCTCAAATTTACATATTTGGGTTTAACTTCAGTTCCCAAATTTATCAGCTCGAATTGTAAGGACGAGCTGTGAGTCTTGACATTTGTTGGCCTTCTGAATTTGTTGTCTAAATCAAACATTCGCTCTAAGGTCCTCACTCCTTTAGGAATAAAGTTGTCGAATTTTAATTTGGCTTGGTGTTCTTCATCATCGATTATTGCTCTTTTGAAGGTTTCATCATTCATCAAACATTCCAAGATTTTGATCATCATCAAAAACTCGTAGATTGGTAATCATGTCTGGAACCAAAGGCCTGAAAAGTAATTCAATAGAACATCTGTTATTTGAAGGTACAAGCCTTGCAGCTGAGGTAGCTAACAAGTCAGCTGTTGCATTCTTTAGTCTAGGAATTGATACAATATTAAATGCATAAATTTTTTTAAGCAAATCCCACACTTCATTCTGGTAAGCTTTTAAATGAGGTGAAATGCAATGTATCTGATTTCGAATTTGCTTTACAATTATTTCAGAATCTCCATACACTTTCAGATTTTCTACTTTTAATTCAATTGCTTTTCTTAGTCCCTGAACTAATGCTTCATATTTGGCTGTATTATTTGTACATTCAAACTCTAATCTACATGAAAGAAAATGTTTATTTTTCTTTGGATCAATCAGGACACAACCGTCTCCTGATCCTTCCAATGTTTTAGATCCATAAAAAAAAAGTGTCCAAAAACTATCTACTTCTACTGTACTTGAATAAAAAACTACATCTGAAACTAAGTCTACTATTTTACAATCAATCTCATCAGCCCGTGAAAATCGAAGGAGATCGGGCTGGGTGTCTGGTGTACCGCTGGCTTCTTCCGCTTGGTAGTTTCCCGGTTCTAATTCAATGAAGTAATTTCTCAATACAGAATTCACTGGTTCATTCTTACCCTCTAATTGAGTAACATTGTGCTTCATGTGGGGCTCTCTTAATACTTTTATTTGATTGGGACTTCCCTTATAAGGCAACCACAGATGTGACCAATCTGATGCGAAATACCCATTTAGCTTTGCTGACCAATCCCGACTTAAAACAAGTCCATAAGCCTTAGGTATGTTTGCTACTACAATATCGATGAACTGACATACCTTTTCATTTGAAGATAATCGAATCAGAACATCCTCCATTTCCCCAATTACCTTCACAGCTGTTCTGTCTAACTGAATAACCTGCCAGGTAGATGGTTTAGGTTGTCCATTTATCTTCTTGCAGACTGAAAGTGGCTTAACATTGACTGATGCCCTTGAGTCTACTAAACAGTTTTGCACGTTATGGTTGAAAATTTCAAAGGTTAGGAGAAATGGTGGGGTTTTGTATTTAGACCTACCTCCCACACTTGCTTCACCAATTTCTTCTTCTTCAGGTTGGTTGTCACTGGGAAGCTTTTCCTCTGGTACCTCAAGTGCTTTTAACAATTTTTCTTTCTGTTGAGGCACATTACACATTTCGAATATTGAGATATTTGCCTTAGCCCTTTTAATATCTTCCACAATATTATACTCCATCTTATGTTCTTCGAGATTCTTTTTCATATTCTCCTGAAATTTCTTAATCTTCGGAAATACTGACATGTCTTCTTTTATCAGACCCTGACTTCTTGTTGTCACGTTTGTTTCTGATATCTCCTTCTGTTTCAGATAACCTTCTTTTTCGGTATCAAACATTGAGACACAGTCCCATAAAACCAGAGCATCCTCTTTTTGTTTTTCTGTGGGTTGATTATTTTTTTCTTCCTCATTATCAGTTTTCTGTTAGTTTAGAGTCCAATAGCTGATTCATTACTAATGTCATCGAATTGATCCATTGAGGGCAATTTTTTTCAGAATGAGGCTGCTAATGAAAGGTGCAAAAATTATCCATACCTACCTCAGTTAAATTCCTTGATGTAGGACTGTGTGGAGGAGGTTTAGATTGATTGTTCTCTTCTCTCCTTTTATAGTAAGGCTTATATGCTTTATGAGCCTCATTTTTTTTTCCCAATTCTATCACTCTGTTAGATAGCTTCTGCATCATTTTCAACATTCCTTCAAAGTCATGTGATTGCTCATCCTTAGGCTTAGTCAGTAATAAAACTTTTTTACCAAAAGTTTTTTCTTCCGACTGCTCAGGATAATCTTCTATGCTCTTTTTTTCAGCTTCTACTTTCTCAGCTTCTTCATAAGTTTCTGACAATGTAGGCTTGACTGACATCGTGGCAAACATGGCCAATTCAGGCCCTAGAGCTGAAGTATAGTATTCAATCAAAACTTTATCAGACGGCTTATCAGCTGCAAAAATTCTTTTAAGATAAGCAACAAACCTTTGAGTGAAACTATGCACTTTTTCTTTTCTTTCTTTCTTTAAAGCGCATAACCCTTTCATTAGGGCTGCATGAGTTTTCTGGATTGCATATTTGCTTCTAAATATTCTTTCAAATGTGTCCCAATCTATGATTGAATTTGCAGGCAGAGCAAAATACCATGAAGCTGCTGCTCCTTTCAGGGTATGTGGAAACAATCTGCAGACTACATCTTCATGTTCTCCAACCCGTAGTCCTTCTATAGCCAAGTAAAACCTTTGCAAATGATCATCTACCAAAATCTTTTCACTTGGGTCAAACTTTGGCAACATTTTCTCAAAAGCTTGAGGCAAATCATGCAAAGGAGGTGCCAGGTTTAAAAGTGACCTAGCCTTCCAAGTAGGTGGTGGATTTGGTGGGTTGGGTGGTTGATTTGCGTTTACATTTTCCATGATTTTAAGTGGACAGTGAGGTGGTGAATGAACAGGGGTATGAACAGGTGAACATTAAGGTGTATTTGGGTCCAACTGATTCAGAGGTTGAACAACTTCCTGTAAGGCTGTTTCTACCAGTTCTTCAAAATCTTCAACCAACATTGCGTCTTCCAATATAGGGCGGTTTTTCTTCCGATATTTTCTTTTGGGTAAGACAGGAATAATTGGTAATCCTCCAATCTTCTATGCATATGCCCTAGTAAATCTTCTCAGATCATTGACTACTTCGTTGTCGACAGAATACAGATGCTCTTTACCTTTTCCTTCTGGAGTTGGATTGGGAAACAAACTGCTTTTAGAACTGCCATCGGTGGAATAATTTCGAGGAAATGGGTTTCCTCGGCCAGCCAGGCATTGACGACCTTCCTTCTAGTACCAAAAACTGTTGAGGCCTGGAAATTCGCAGGTAACAACAGTTGGGAATTCTCCCCAGTAAACGTTCCCAACTAGCCCGTTACTGTTTGGTATGGGGAATCCGTCCGGTTTACGGTTCGACTACCGTAGGTCAAGTAACAAAATAAAGGTTTTACCGGTTACGGCCCGGTCCACCGTGTATATTTTAGTTTTTTGAATTTAAATATGATATGCAAGTGCCTATCTAAGAATGCAGATTGATAGAGAATAAGAGGAGCAGTCACAATGTGATGCGCAGGTTCTTAACTCTCTCGCATCTAAATCACACACAGCAAGAAACTAAAACTAACTATCTAACCTATCCCTAGGGAGCAAAGATTATCATTTATCAATGAGTAATGTATTTCTACGCATGCATTAAGAAAAATCACAGATAGCTGTTACTTAATTCAAAACACATGAACAATAATAGATATGTGAACAACAAGGTAGCTTATTGTTTATGAAAAACCTTCATTACTCATAGTGGAAATTTCATAGAATAAACTAGAGCGCATTCATAACAAGAACATAGGTTCAAAGAGTTAAAACGATCTCATAGTTAATGGACACAAAGCTGAAAACGAAATAGTTCACATTCAACAAATCCATAGCACAACATTTGAAACCTTCCACCAAGCTTTCTCCAACAAGAAACTTGTAATTCTTATTGCAAAAGGAAACAATTCTTCTTACAACATACTCTCACAAATCTATCTGGGAAAAAGTCCCTCTTTCTATCTAACTCTCCTATATTTATACAAAACAGCAAAACCTTTGGGCTGCCCCTTGTGACCTTTGGGCTCCCCCCAACCGTTCATTCTCACAATTTTGTCTTTTAGTGGGTGCTGTACAATATGTTACATTAGATTAACATTTAATAGCACTTTTTATAAAGAGAGACCAATTTGGTTGCTGATGGACTTTTCACAAGCTTGGGCCTCTGTTGCTATCGATCTGTTTAGATCTCAGATCCTCACTTTCTCCTTCGCTTTCTTCATCTCTGCTTCTTCATTTCTTTCTCTTCCTTCATTGTTGCCTCCTTTCTTCTGCTTTGTCTTCTAGACATATCTTCTTTGCAGCAGCAATCACCCTGTCATGAAAATAACAGATTTTAGACCATTTAGTGTTTAATAAAGTAACACAAATTGTATCAATACATGCATTCTGTAAAATGAACTCTAAACAAAATTAATGCATGCAAAGAAAACACGATAATGCAAAGAAAAATCTTGCAAGCTGGGTCTGAAAATCCTCTAAACCCGTTGTCCAACTAAAACCACAATCCCGATAGAACAGACTCTTCATCTAAAACCAGGCCGCATCTGAACTAACTCAAAACCCTGCGAAGAAAGCATGAACCAAGACAATGCAACCGACACTCCTAAAAAACCAAACCCCAAACTCCGCTCTTCATCTCAGAAAAACCTTGACTCGACCAGTACCTACGGGAAAACTCCGCCATCCCATAAAATAGAGTAAAAGCACAACAAAAAATGGCGGGGAAACCCTACCTGCAGTCGGAAGCAAAAATGCTAAGCATCGGGCAGATACTCCACTTTGGCGGGCGGAAGCACTATAGCATTGGATGGTTAGTTCACTAAGGAGCCGCAACGGCGGAAGACATTCTGACTATGGCTTCCACGACAATAGAAAATCATCGGCGATCGGAAGAACTAAGGACTACGGATCGACGAGTTTAAAGCTTAACACAGCCGTCGTGTCGGCAACAAAAAAGACTAGCCCTCCGATCAATCATCAACACCACTCCGATACCGAAAACAAAAACATTGCAAAGTAAAATGTTTGATCAATAAACCCAGGCATTGGCGAAAATCAGAACAAACCATCGGTGAACGAAACAACTATATGTCGGATGGTTAGTTCACTAAGGAGCCACGATGGCGGAAAACAATCAGGCTACAGCTTTCGATCAAAGTCATTAACCGTTTCGATAGCGACGAGAAAACAAAAATAATGAAAAGCAATAAACCACGGAATCGGCAAGGATAAGAACTAATCCGTCGGAACGTTTGCCATCTTCCCTCCGAAACGGCTGTGACTAAGAAGACTATTGCTCCGACAGTTATAAAACAAAAAATGCCGACAATAAAACAAAAGAGATAAACGTGCATCGGCGAAAATAAGAACTATCCATTGGGACGTTCATTGCTTACCCTCCGCAACGGCGGCTGCGTAAAGAACTACCGTCCCAACTCATTGTTCAACTGACCTCGGACAGCGATAAAGGAAATCATCCACAAACCAAGAACTTCAAGGTCCACAGTCAAAAGCATTAGCAGACAAAAAGCAGCTTTTCAAATACGTGAACTTTATAATGACTCAAAACAATGTCTAGCAGGCTTATATACATCAACACGTGAACTTTAATAATCTCCCAGGGTTTAACCACCAAGACGACCATTCCAGCTTTGGAGGAGCGATGAAAAACTCGAAAATTATACATTGCTTATTCAACATTGCATAATTGACGAGGGGAAAAACACCTTGGAATGATCACATTCACGTCTAAGTCCTACGAAGCCAAGTCCTTTGCAAAAAGTTTGCCATCCTAGTACTTTTTTTTACAAAATCCCCATGGGGTATGAACATGTAATTATTAAAAAGGGGGTCCCAACATGGCCCTGAAAGGTCTTTTGAACCTCCGAGCACTGATAATGAAGACGGCAATTTGTTCATGACTTAGGCGGTTCTCTGGAAATCCACTAAAGTGCAACTTTAGTGGATAACACTTCCCTTCGAGGATTTTTGACATTAGATCATTAGCATTGGTTGTATCTAGCCACCCTTTCCAGTAGTACTTTCTTCACCTAGTTGATAGAATTTAGATGTTAGATTAGTTTTGCTTTTGAAATTTATAGGAGTGGCCCTTATGCCCTTACAGTGAATTGATACTTTTGTACTTAACAGTCCCATTGACCTATTTGTGGTCATTTGTTGGACATTGATAAAATTATCTTATCTTAAAAAAATGTATCTTTAAAGGCTTGGGTGGGATCACCACTGGCTGAATATTTTATGCACATCATTCTCTTGCACAAATCTTTCTACCAATGCTCCACTCATGCTAATGTTAGTAAGCAGGAACTTATAGATCTTGTAGATGTCTGTGGAACTGAAATGACTGAGGATATCACCTTGTTGATATTTTAAGGCTTGCGACAGGACATCAACATTTCAAATCAAACTCCTAATAGCATCGCCATATGTAAACAACTCCTGGCTCACTGCTGTATGAATATGTACCTGGGTTTTTTTTAACTAAAATCTGTAATACAACTTATGCACATGGATAATCCAATTGTTTTTGGTTGTGGGTTCTATAGATTCCTTTTTCTTGTCAGCATAATAAATAAACCTAGTTGCTTATTTTGTGGTGAAAGTGTAAAACATTAGATGCAATATACTTTTATATTTTTTTCAATGCAACGTTGTGGTATATGCATGTGACTTTATTGTTGCATTAAAATGCTAGTGACTAATAGAAAATTATTTGGGAGCAGGCAATGTCATATGCAAAGTTAGCTGGACTTCATCCCATTTATGGACTTTGTGAGTAATCGATTAATGTCAACTCCTGACAGTTAATTTGTCCTGATTTTTCCTTTTTATCAAGGCATATACTTCAAGCAAAGTTATAATGTTGATGTTTGAATGAGATAAAATATAGATGAAGTTTAGTGTGCGAGGTGCTTTGGTTCATGTGCTTACAATAGTTCTCGAAACAAAATATGTTCTCATGAATTAGTGCGTGTTGCTGCTAGAAACACGCCTCGTAAGTTATCATGCTAAGCCTCTTTTATGTTATTATTGTTCTGGTTATGCAGATTCTGGTTTTGTTCCTGTATTTGCTTATGCAATCTTTGGCTCATCAAGGCAACTTGCCATTGGACCAGTAGCATTGGTTTCACTTTTGGTTTCTAACACCTTATCCAGTATTGTTGATTCAACTGATGAATTGTATACAGAGCTTGCAATTCTGTTAGCTCTTCTAGTTGGCATCTTGGAGTGTGTAATGGGAATTCTCAGGTATGGACTGTTTTGAAAACACATTGGTGAATTGATCTAGAGTAATCAATGCTTGGTTCAATCTGAAATGAAAATTGAAATCTTGAAAATGATCTATATGTTAAGTTAGTAGAAACTCTAATCTCATATTTCCATTAGGACTGAGAGCTTCAAGATTGTTAAGAACAAAGTGCAAACAATAAATTCTAACGGCATTGTTTACCTATATTGTTTTAGGCTTGGATGGCTTATTCGTTTTATAAGCCATTCTGTCATTTCAGGTTTCACCACAGCTTCAGCTATAGTTATTGCCCTGTCACAGGCAAAATATTTTCTGGGATACAGCATCACTCGAAGCAGCAAAATAATACCGCTTGTTAAAAGCATAGTTGCAGGTGCTGACAAGGTATGTACTGATTTAGTCGGCACTTTCTGTTTCAATTGCATCTGAACTGGAGATTCCTTTTAGTTCTGAATAAAAATTATGTTGTGTATGAAGTTTGATTTCTGGAAAAGGAATATGTGCTTAAACTTGTGTAGAAATAATTGAGATTTTCTTGTCATTATGTTGTTTTGGAAGGCTATGCCAAACTGTTGTTCAGATTTATGATTCTTCATGCTCCCTGAGACCCTGCAAATTTTGGAACATTTGTCAGTAATACAGATTGAGATTACCACAGGAATATAATTCCAAAAAATAAATTATGGTTATGTCACCTTTTAGTCTGGTTGACTGATCCTTTTGACAGGTATTCAGTCATATTCTGCAAGGAATCACCCTTCATAACACAACTGCAATACCGATTGTATATGATCTGAAATAATTGTTAAATCGAAATATCACTGCACTGGGACATTTCCTTCTGTCAGAATTCATTACCAAAACCGAGTTTTATTTGCATTTGGCAGTTCTGTATACTAGTTGTTGCACTATCTGACAAGAGTTTGTAAACAGATCTGAAAATGATCTTTACTGCCTAATCAGTTATTGTCTCATAAGTTGCAGCTTTTGAAATGTATGGCTGATGAATCTTGACTGAATGTGATCCTTAAACGCTAGGCTTATGGCCCATCTGTTTCACCTCCATGGAAATGAGGAATTGACTTAATTGTAAAACTCTGCTCGCTATTTCGGTATACACTAAATCTGATTTTAGGACTGTCACGATAAGCTGGATGATCTGGGAGTACTGGAAGATCTGGATACAATGTGCTGCCTGTAAGAAGCTGCTCTTTGCTGAGATCTAGAAAAATGGAACGAAGGGTGTCTGTTATGAATGAAAGAAATGTCTTTGGCTCGGACATGACACTGTTGCAAAGGTCTCATGGGTAGAGGGTGGTGATATCCTCAAGGACTCTTGGATCTGGAAACTGAGGCGGTGAAAGTCGTCTCTGCCTGCCTCTTGGTGCCTCTGTTTGTGAGTGCTGGGAAGGGGGAGGTGATCATTTTGGTAGTGTCCGGTGGTGTGGGTGGTCTAAGCATAGACAATCAAAACTCGAAAACCTTCCTCATGTATAAAGCTAATCACTATTGATCTGAATATCGAAAGATGGAAAGGGAGTTCTGGGACACTCTGAAAAGGCAGTGGTATTGACCATAGGTTTCATGATGAAATGGTCCTCTGTTTCAGTCTCTTGTAGGTGGTACAGTCGCCAAGTCCTGGCTACTTGTGAAATATGGTGATTGGCTTCGACCCGAAGTTGATGAGAATCAACTTGGAATTGGCGAAGAGGGATACTAAGGGTGTGCATCCAATGCCAAAGAGTATAGGACGGTTTGACGATGAGTTTATTGTTCATCTCTATGAAATGCTTTGCATAGAAGGCCATCTTGGGCTGATCCTGTGGGGTATATCTACGCACATGACCTGAATGTATTGTTTATAAATCTCCTCTCTAATGATTTTGTTCAACTTTTGCTTGTTCTGCATGAGATGGCTAGGGGTATTTGGTGAGTATCTAAATAGGAGGAGCCTATCCAACAAGATGCCTACTGATTGTAATAGGCGTGTAACCTTGGTAAATCAACAATGGACTCGTCGGGAGTGTTAGCACCTCTATTTTGAACAGTTGAGGAAGAATATGATGGAGGAGTAATATAAGGATACATGAACTTGGCTAAGTTTAATAGTTTGATTCTATTATCAAATGGCGCATAATGGTCAATTTGGAACGTAATCCGATGGTATAGAATGATTAAGGTGAAGATCTACGGGTTAAAACAAATCCGCTAGATAAAGATGCGCAGGAGATAAGGAGAAGCGAATATGGTTAAAGAAACTTGAAGATCAATGGTGATGGAATAAAGCGGATGAAATCTATGGTTGAGAAATACTCCGCTGGGTAAAGATGCACGTTTAAAAAAAATAAAAGGGCTAGCGGAATGTGTACATCAATCTCAATCCAATGGTTTAAGGAAAAGGGTGAAAACTCTTCAACGGTTATTATCAGTTTCGGAGGAGAAAGTTGCAAGATGGTTAAAATGGAAAGGTGGTAGCGGAATGTAAACCACGGTACACGTGGAGACTTGAGGTGAATTCTGCAGGGAAAAGCAGTTAAAGGAAAACCGCTTAGTGGAGGCTTCGGAATAGACCATTATATAAAGGTGAAGTTGACTTGGTTTTAAAAAATCATTTTTATTTGCATGTTGTGGACGAGTGAAGGAGACGGCCTGCCATCTTTCTGAAGTCAACCTTACATATCTACAGTCACAATCACAGGTAGGCCTTAAAACACTTGAGCTTCGCTCAAAGAATTATCGCCATTGTCCATTATGGAAAGAGAACAGGGGTTAGGAATTTTAAGCCGAGTTCTGGATGAAAGGAAAGAATTTGTTGTTGATAGAGACAGAAATGTATGTCACCCGGTTTTATCAATTGGAAATGTATCAATCTCTAAAGAACGATTGTGGCCGTGTAATTTGCAGGGAAATGACGTTTTGAGTTTTTGCAAGTCTTTTTTGTATTATTTCGCCATTGAACAGATTTTACCGTTTCCAGAGTTTGTTGAATGGTGTGCAAGTAGTTATTCACCTTTTGAAAGAGTCATCATGAGTCATACTACATCTAAAATACTTTGTAAAATTGATACAAAAGCCATTCGTGGAATACTTAATTTACCTGATAGTTTCCCTGAAAATTGTGAGTCTGTGAATGAGTCTGTCTTAGCCGAAATGTACAAAAGTTGTGAAACCGAAATTAGATGTGGGTTTCTGTCCAGTATCCTTAATGAGGTTCAGTCATTAGAGGGTCCTTTTCTTCCTTTTTCTATCGTATAAAGTTCACATTTTCAAAGAAGTGCAATTGGTTATGTCTTTGGTCTGTCAAATTTTAGGTTTAGATGATGACATTCATATCAGTGAAGTTGTCTTAGGTTTTTTACTGAGAATGAGTTCAATCAGTCCTGAGTCCCATTTAGTCCATTATTTTAGTTTGGATGAGTATTTAGCGGAAGTCATCCATCTCCAGTTAGTCGAGTTTCCAAAGGTCAGGTTTTTCAAATACTAGTCATACCTGTTGAACATATTGTTGTGTTCAAATGTATCAGAATTACAATTCCTCTCCACTATTTTCTCTCCAGATCTTCCAAAACAAATCAATATGTTTGAGTTTGTAAATTCCATTATGTCCAAGATGTATAAATTGATATTTGATGAAGTGTTACCAAGGGTACTAAAAGAAATGAAACTCATGCTGCAGTCATCTTCAGAAGACAGAATAGGAGACTGGTTCTTATACAAAGATTTTACTGTTTTGAGGGTGTATGGTTTCACAGGAGAACCGTACAGGCTACCTGTTTTTCTAACTCCTAGAATTTTTGCACTTGAATTCATGAGGCAAAGATTATGTGCGGAGGAGGAACATTTTGGAGCATTTAAAAAGTCTTCTAACATTAAATTTTCCCTTAAAGTTGGTCCATTTATATTCAAAAACAAAAGTGCCTTGATGATTGTGGAAAAGTTATTAGAAATTATGGATTTCCAGAAAGAACAGAGAATCAATTATGAACCACATCATATAATTTCTCAAAGGAAGCAATCAAATAAAAACAAACCATTCGATCATCAAGTTGTTGAAGGTTTAGAGGAAATAACCAATTTGTCTTGTTTTGTAGAAAGTTTAGGATTTGATGAAAGTAGGAGCAGTTGGTTGATTACAGCAGTTCAAGCACCTGAAAATCCTAGCATTTTAAATAAGAGAAGTCTTTCTGAGTTGGAGGATATGGATGTGGATGAAAACAGTTCATATAAAAAGATTAAAACACATTCTTAGGATGATCCGGTTTCAAGAGAAATAGTCTCAGAAGATTCAAAGAAAATAGTTTTGTTCCCAAAGAAGTCAGTACAAATGCATCAGTTTTCCTTTGGAGGAGAGGATAGTGTAGAGCCCAGTTCAGGTTTTAAATCCAAAGTAGAATTTGTGTCAAGTTATGTTGAGAAGCAGATGCAGTCATCGGAGGAGTCCAAAAGGCATCACTGATTTCTACTTGGTATGTGGAGAGGAAGACCTTGAAGTTCGCTATGGTAAGTGATAAAAAAGTGTCTGAGATGGAAGTAAGGCTAGATAAAATCAGTGTCCCCGACAAGATTCAACTCCACAAGCAAACGGGAGATATTATTTATTCAGATTTATTAAATGCCATTATGAAAATTAACAAATTGCAAGCCCTTGTAGATAAATTGGAAGTCCAGTTGAAACATGAAAAAGTAGAGAATAAAGCAAATTTGATCCAGATTAAGAAACTGTAGACAGATGTTATAAGCTTGGGAAGTGAACCGGGAAATGCACAAGCCACTAAAAAGCTTTTGGAAGAAAAAGAAAATACCATCCAGGTGTTGAAAAAGAAGCTGAAAATTCCAAATTCTGAACATGCTCAGTCCCCAGAGTTATTTGCATTACAAGAAGAAAAAGATAAGGTTTATCAAGAGATGATGGATTACAAAGGAAAAGCATTGAAATTACAGGAGGAAAAAAGCAAATGGGAAATGGAGAGAACTGAATTGATGACCCAGATTTCAAAGTTGAAAAAAGATCAAAACGATGAAAAGGAAATCATGGAAGAGCTGATGAGCCAAACTCCTGCTGATACAGATTTATCTCTTGTAAATATTGAAAAACCTTTAAGTGAATTTTCTGCTGATGATTTGTTAGTGCCAATGTCACAGGTGAGCCTGAAGGATATGGAAATCAAGGAATTGAAAGAAGAGAATGAGAAGATTAAATCAGAACTGGCTAAAATGATTGAAAATAAGAATAAAATATTAAATGATAAAAGCCAGTTGCAGAAAAAGTTTAATGAGTTGAAAGAAAGAAATACAGGAAAGGCTCCTCTACAAGGAGCTAAGCATATAATCTGGGATACATTATCTGTGGAAGTTACTAAGTTTAGACATTATCTAAATTTTATTTGATGATCAGAGTGCATTGGTTAATCTAGCTACTCAGAGATTAAAATTGGCAAACGAGACTTATGGAGAAGAAGCCCTTAAACACAGCTCAAAATGCTTTAAATTTTCTGAATTCTCTAACATATCAAAAGTTGTAGGAGATCGGGATTAAAGACCGAGTAGCTATTGTACTATGGTCGAAGAAATTTATCAACAAACATCAGCTCATGAAGGTGGTGCAAGATAAATCAAATGCAATATCTTCACAGATAAATGATTTCAAGTGTGCTTTTAAGGAGTTGTTTGAAGACGACCTCCCTTCTTTCTGGGACAACGAGGAAGACTATTTTCTCAGGAACATTATCATAATCTATTAGTACAAAACCGCATGGACCATTCCAAGTTTGAAGACCTGGTAAAATGACTGACTGGGAAAATCATCGTAGATAAATTAATAGAAGATTTCAAAATATTGCAAAAATTTTTGATCGTTAGAGTAGGATTGCCCATTGTATCTTATGAGGCCTATGTGGATCTGGAAGTATCTATCAGAGAAATGACAGAGTATGACACGCCAGGTGCAGAACAATGGAGGACCGTGGAAAGATTCGAGAAGACCAAGTATATTCTTCATCCTTAAGAACAGGTGTTACACGTCGTGGAGCTGCTTATTCAGGCCTTGCCGTTACCAAGTTGATTATAATTAAACGATCTGGTACCAAAATCGAAGCATGTAGTTTATTCCTAGTTGTTAGGGATATAGTTACAAAAAACTTTGATTAACAGATTATTCAGTTATTGATCTTCTTGGGAAGAAGTTATTTGTGTATATGTTTGAATTTACTTGATGTATTGGGGGTTGGAACCCATCTGTTTGATTGATGTGTTTTTTGAGGACATATAATTTTTGAAATAACAAAGCCGAATGCTGGTTAATCATCAGAGATTCTTGTGTCATTTATGTTACAGTCTGTGCCTTTCCTTTCTATGTGATTGTCTTCTAAGTGCCAACATTCCATTTTGTTTTCTTCATATCTGAAGCGTAGTGTTGAATAGTTCAGAATTCATGCTTGTTATGCTTTGGCTATTGATTCAGATATTTCATAAATATTTCTGCTAAAGTTGATATGGAATTCATCTTATGATGCTCTATATTGATGGATGTTCATGTTTCTTTCTCATTCGCCTGAAATCAATGAATGACTGTGATGTGATGGTTATCTTGCCTTTGTTGAAAACCTATGTATGAAAGCTTTGTGTTATCTTTATCTATTTCACTCCATTGCCGAATGGTTATATGTGTTGTTTCAACCATCTGCATAATTTTAAAGTATTGATTCCAATATCTGGCCTTGTTAAATTTATATTTGAGAGATCCCTCTCTGGAAAGAAAAGCCAGTTTCTTTTCAAAGTGGTTTTTTGCTGTTACCTTTGGGATTTACCTTTTACAACCTGGGTACATTTTGAGTGTTAACAGGGAGGACCCAATAGAGGCAAGTGTCGAGGCCTGTGAGTAGTGGTATGCAAGGTAAGGGTATCAGTCTCTACTAACTATTGACTCAATGAAGCTTCAGTCTCGATGCCATCAAATAGTGAAACTAGAGGAAAAATGGCCTTAACTTGGAAAGGGTGGGAAACAAACTTGGCTTGAATGATGTGTTGGGGAATAGTCCTCTTGTAATGGATGATACGATAGAGTGGTAGAACTTGAAACTTCTTTTTCATGACCCAATCCTCCTGTTGCAAACTCGGTCCCCAAACCTTGGAGCCTAATAATGCTATCTAGAAGCTCTGTCTTGCATTGAATGTCTTGAAAGTGGCGTTGAAAATGTTGTTGGTTTAGAAGGGCTTGGGAACCATATCCCTTGTTGAATTGAGACTGGAGAGCCAATCTCTAACTAAATCGAGGTTAAGAAAATTGAACACCCAAGTAAGTGTAGGTAGTGGCAATCTCAATTTGATGACCTTGAAAGTCGAAATCAAACTCTGATAGAACACTCTTTGAGCCATCGAAGATCATAACCTTGGTTTTACCAAAGATTGACCTGTCAACTGTCAAAGATCACAAAACTTGGCTGAGGTGTCTAGCTATCTTTGGAGGTCCTACGGAGTAGAATCTGGAAGGACCACATTGTAGGTGAAGAGTAGGGTGGTTATTAAATGGTGAAGGAGGCATCCATCCTGATTATAGAGCCTAGACGGAGGAGTCAAGATCAAGTGATAGCACTTGACTCTTGCTTGCCCCTAAGGTCGCACCCAGTGGCTTGAAGATTTCTGCCTTGTGACCTGAGGTGCAAATCAGGTGGCAACAGTGTGTAAGGCGGCAAGACAAGTGAGAAATGGAGGTACAGAAGGATGAAGTAATCCATCTAAGGCCATCCATTGATGCTGCTGGACATCTATTTGTATATATTTAATTTCTTGTAATTGCTTGGTTTTTCTTGTTTTCTTCGTAATCCAATTCAAACTCTCTGCTCATTTGCCTCACTGATTTTCTGCCAATTCCAAGTCTGGTAACATTGCTGGAAGCCCAGATTGAGACATAATTTTATGCCTTTTATTAGGGCATCCTGCTCTGTTGTTTGCAGATCTCTCAGGGATTTTAAAATAAATTCCTTTAACTTTACCAGCCTTACACTGAATTATGCCTCCTCCAGCAGGTCCCAGATTTCATCTAGCCTTGCCATCAAAGTTGCAGTCTTACCCAATTTCTGTGAGGGGCTTTATATGTGCAAGGGAGGGTGTCATTATCCTTTTTTTTCTGTCTTTTAATGGTAACTTGTTCTGCTTTTATTTGTGATCAAGTTTAGGCAAAGCCATTTAAGTTATTGGGCTTAATTTTGCAACTACATATAAATTTTAGACATGTAATGCTTCTGGAGAATCTTGGCCAGAATGCATTTATCAACCTCCTAATTTGGCAAATAGCAATTCTAGTAAGTTATTAGTTTTTGAAGTCAAAAGAACCACAACTGGTCTTTACTGTCTTATTCTGAGAAAAGATTGATTTACTTATATTGCTTCTTGATGCAGTAATTCTTAGGCAGTAGTGTTATGCTTTTGCAAATTTCATTGGAAAAGCTTTAGTTTTCTTTGTATGTGCTTGTAGATTACCCTCTGTAATTATTGCATGGTAACATATTTTGGCTTTTGCAGTTTTCGTGGCCTCCATTTGTTATGGGTTCTATAATGCTGACCATCCTTCTGACAATGAAGCAGCTGGTATGGCCTACTGCTATAATGCTTTCCTTTCTGAAAGTAATTTACTTATTCTTTTGATGATGAGATGAACGTAGAATTAATGATTGTCTCTTAGAGTTGTTTGTTTCGAGAATGTTTATAATATCTTTAACTTGGTCATTTTCAGTTTGGTTGAAATTATGTATCTTGATTTACTTTCAGGGGAAAAAAAAGAAAAAGCTGAGATTCTTGCGAGTAGCAGGGCCTCTTACAGCAGTAATTTTGGGAACAGTTTTTGTCAAGATTCTCCATCCTACATCTATTAGTGTGGTAAGACTCAGGATTTTTAGAATGAAGCATGAGAACTAATTTTGTTGACTGGTAAGGCAATTTGGAGATCTGAATGAGATACTGAATCCTGATAGCTGTTTATTCAAGACTCAAAACTAAGTACAAAATTATATCAAATATATAATAGATGTATCTCATTATCACATGTCATCTACAATGATTAATCTAGCAGCTAGCTACAAATTTCCTCTATCCTAGGTTACCAGGATACAGATATGGCTCCAAATATAGATTCACCAGATTTTGAAAATTGAGGTTCTACCGTTCTAGATATGGTGGGGAAACTAGAAGTACAAAAAAATATAAAATAATTTTTTAATAAATAATAATATAGAGTGAAGAATCAAAACTATTCACGAAACACAAAAGTAGAATCAAAACTATTGCCAAAAGTGTTTACATGCATATTACTATTAGCCATTAGTGTACCATGTACCATAACTGATAATTTGATAATTTGTAACTATGATTGATATTGATAAGTTTGAAAACCATTTCAGCATGAAAATGAGACAGGTGATAACAGCAGTTATGTGAGCCACATCCAAATGTCCATATCAGCTGTGAATAAAGTGGTTTTCTTGAAGGCTATGGCAGCACTAAATAACAGTGTGTGTGAAGTTACAGAAACATAACACAAGGATAGGTCAGCCATTGACAACATACCTTGACCATAAAGATATATCAAAAGAAATCCTTGAGATCAGAGTTCAAGAGCAGATCTTGATGTAAGGATAGATTAGAGCTTGAGCAAGAATGGGGTTTATCAGTTTATGCTTTTAGGCTTAAAGTTTTTAGGGTTTTGGAACTTTTTCATTAGAAAATCAATTTCTGGGGAAATCAGTGGGTTACAAAAGCAGTGGAAGATTCAGGATCTGTTTGGAACTTTGAAAATTTCAGGATTTGTTTGATTTTCCACAGGATCCATCTCAGGGTACTTGGATATTTTTCCTTCTCCAGGGGATCTGTTTCCATGATGGATCCTAGATAGATCCTGGAAGATCCAGATTTGTGGATCCTACACACTAAGGTGACAGATCTAATAACATAATCTCTGTGCCTTTAACAGGCAATGGTAATGGCTCATCCAAAATGGGATTCTCACTTTAGTGGGTGTCTTACTTTGTCTAGAAGGTGGTGTTGAAGCTGACACAACAACCTCTTTGTTCTCAATATCCTCCTATCCCCAGTAGTTGTGGGTTATGTAAATTTTCTTTTAATATTCAACTAGGGCTAAACAGTGCATTCAAAATATTTACTGATAACCACACGTGAATATCTTTTACAGTATGCAGCGGAATATAAAACTGAGAAATAACTCACAACATCATAGCATAAAAATGACACAGTTATTTTGGGTATGAAAACCCCCGGAAAAACCCAAGATGGGAAAACCGGTGCAGCAGTCAGATATAGATTTTATTATGAGAAAATATGGAACTTTTACAATCACTGCAAATTCACCCAAACTTGGCGAATGCAGTACTCGGCATAATCACTGGGCAAATCCCAACCAAACCTCAACACCCTCCTGTGTGAGTGTACGGACCAACTATACGAAGCTTGGTGATCCTGTTGCTCGCTCCTCCATCTTTCTAGTTAAATCCTCTGTCTGACTTTCTCTCCCTGTTTGTATCCCGTCTCTGTCGTAATACAAGTGTGTGTGTCCTCTCCCGCAATTGATCTCTCTTTTATAACTTTAGGCAAAGTGAAAACCCTAATTTCACTTTCACTTTAACTAGTGTTTCACTAAAGTTAATTTAGATCACTTCAATTTATTTCCAAAGTATAGTTAGGAAAAATAAATTAAGTACAATTGGCTTCCTAATTTAAGTCTTTTGCATGAAAGAACACATGCATGCAGGAAGACCTTGCTTGTTGCTGCTAGTTTAACAGGTTATCCTCCGGTTACGGCTTGAACTGGCATGTGTGATTAAAGCCCTAAAGAACAAGGCTAGGTCAATTATAACTTAGGGGTGTTACCCATTATCACCTTAGTAACTAACTCCCTCTACTTTAGGTTGGCTCTTCTCCAACCAAGGGGAGCTTACGTGATTATAGGATTGCCAAGGCTCTGAGTGAAGACAATGATTAGCAAAATGGGTATTTGTTGTTGAAGTCGTGAAGAACTTTAGAAAAATTAATTGTATTTTGTAAAAAAGATGTGATATATAAATTTACAATAATATTTTGTCTTATATATGCCCTTTGGGTGACTGTTCATAGAGTCACGATGGTTCTCTCTAATTTCGAGATATATATNGGTTTTCCATGAAGCGTCTTCTTCTAGACAACTCTTCCACTTAATAAGGTACTCTTTGATGATGTGAGAACGTAGTCTTCTTTCTCTGATGCCGTTGATGGCTTTTGGTTCTAATACAAGTTTCCCTTCTTCATCCAAAGTTGGAAGTGTCGCTAGAGCAGATTGATGTTGAGCGAAATGTTTTCTAAGATTTGAAACGTGAAAAACATTGTGAATTCGACTCTTGTTTGGTAACTTCAATTCATATGCTACTAGGTTAATTTTTGGGATAATTTGGTATGGCCCATAAACTTGGGAGTTAATTTATTCTTTCCTTGTTGCTTAAGTGACAATTCTTGTATGACTGAAGTCTTACAAACCCAATCCGTTACTTCAAACTTTCTTTTTGCTCTTTGTTGATCTGCTTGATGTTTCATACGATTTTGTGCCATAGTTAAATTATCCTTGAGTACTTGCATTACTTTTTGATTTTCTTCATGTTGACTTTTTACTGTAGGTACTTTTGCATCTCCTTGAACGAGTTCCTTCCATCTAGGAGGCGCATAACCATACAATGCTTGAAAATGTGTCATTTTGGCCGACGTATGATAGGTGGAGTTATACCACCATTCTGCAAGATGTAACCATTGTAACCATCTATTCTGCTTGTCAGTGACGAAACTACGGAGATAGGCTTGCCAACATTTGTTAACAACTTCCGTTTGTCCACCTGTTTGGGGGTGATAGGTTGAGCTCTTGTTAAGAGTGGTTCCAACTTGTTTGCGGAATTCCTTCCAAAAATTGCTTGTGAATTTGGCATCTCTGTCTCTAACGATGATTTTTGGAAATCCATGTAATTTGTAAATATTTTTACAAAATACTTAAGCAATTTGTTTAGCGGAGTCAGTTTTCTTAATTCCCATGAAATGAGCGTATTTCGTTAATCGATCCACTACCACGAAGATTTTGTCCTTGCCTTCTGATAAGGGTATTTCTTCCCATTTCTGGTTTGGAATGTGAAGTGGATGGAGTAGCCTTGAAATCACGACATTTTCACTTTTGTCTCTTTAACAAATGTCACACTCGGCTACGTACTTTTGAATGTCCTTATACATTCCTTTCCAGTAGAAGGATTGCCTGGCATTGTGGTAAGTTTAAAAAAAACCTACATGTCCTGCGGCTGGGGAATCATGATATTCTTTCAACACCTTGGTCTTAAACCTAGATGTTGGGCCTAAGTAGATTCTTCCTTTATACCAAAGGATGTTATTTCTCCATTCGAGTTTTGGACCTTGATTAGGATCATTAATTAGGGAGCAAGTGTTTGGATTTCTAGCATATTCTCCTCGGATTTCATCTAACCAGTATGGAATTGCAATTGAGATCGCATAAGCCTTGACTTCTTCCTCTTTTCGGGAAAGGGCATCAGTAACTACATTGTCCTTTCCTCTCTTATGTAGTATCTCCATGTCAAATGTAGCAATTTTCTCTATCTATTTTTGTTGTTCAGTTGACAATGTTTGTTGTTGTAGGAGATACTGAAGACTATTGTGGTCTGTTCTTATCAATATTTTGCTCCCTAGGAGGTATTGTCGCCATTTTGTTAGAGCGTGTATAATGGAAAACATTTCCTTATCATACGTGGATTTCAAACTCTCTCTCTTATTGAGCTTCCTGCTTTTGAATGCTATTGGAAGCCCTTCTTGCATTAAGACTACTCCTATCCTGAATCTTGAAGCATCACACTCAACTACAAAGGATTTTGTGAAATCCGGGGTTGCTAATTGGTTTATAATTAAAGTGAAATGTGTTTTTTCATAAAGTGAGTTTATTTAATTGTATACAATGCATGCCTAAGTCAAGTCATTAGTGATTTAAATTAAACGTGGGCCATTGATCTCAAGTCAATATTAGATTTAATCTTGACTGTTGAGATTAGGGATTTGGCCCAACTCAAAAATACAAAAAGGTAGCAAGGGTTAAGACAAAGACATATTAATTATTCAAAAGTTTGTGAGTAAGAGAAAATCAAAAGACTTATGGTTTTTCAGCCATTGGCGAGGAAGAAGACATCGCAAAGATCAATGAGCAGGGAGAAACTATCAAAAGAGTGAGAAGATCATACAGAAGGGGCCGTACAACAGGTTGTACATTGTATGGACTTATTGAGATAGCCGCATGTGTGAGCAACAGGGTGCAACAAAAGCATGTATGGGCAACCATACAACAGAAGCCATACACCTTTGATAGTGGGTGTTTGTAATTTTCCTCAGAGCCATTTTCCCAAGTCTGGGATCTCTTCTAAGTTCTAATATTATTTTAATGATAAGCTGATTTGAAGAGCTGAAAATTCATTGTGTAGTGGTTGGACTTGTTTTATTTATTTTTGCTTCTGCTAAAATTTTATCAATTAATTTATTCTAGTAGTGTAAGAAATCTCAGATCTGAAATCTTACCTAAGCACTTGTTTAAGAGGAATTAACATGGTATCGGATCTCTTGCTCTGAAGGAAAAGCAGACCCAAGTGTTTCAAGTGTATATCTATCAGATCCAGGGGTCTGATCAGTAGATTTAGTATTAGTTTTATACATCAGATCCAAACATGGCAACTAACAGTCTTTGGTTCAAAGACAAGCTAGATGGAGCCTCTAACTTCTTGTCTTGGAAGGCAAGGGTTACATTGCTCATTCAGGAGCATGAGATCTGGGATATTGTGGAGAGGACACCGACGATACCTACAGATGAAGCATTGAAGGCAACACATGAGAAGAGGGAGTTAAAATCCCAAAGACTGATCCTAGATGTAGTAAAGGATCACCTGATCTTGCATGTGCTAGAGAAGACCGAGGCAAAGGAGATGTTTAATGCCTTAGTCAGCCTCTTCCAGAGTGACAACCTGAACAAAAAGATGATTTTGAGGGCTCAGAGATGTCCGGATGACAAATCGGACAATGCTACCAATTACTTAATGAGGATCACACAAATATGTGATTAGCTTGCAGCTGTTGGTGTAGAGATTGTGGATGTAGCTTGGAATGGTTTTCCCAAGTCTTGGGAACTATTCTCAAAGGGGCATTGTGCACATAACATTTGGGGAAAGCATAGACTTTGGGATGATTGCATTGAAGAGGAGACTCGAGAGGAGTCCAAAGCCAACCAATAGGGAGGAAGTGATGGAAACTTAGCCCTTGTTAGCAAAACAAGAAAAGGAAAAGGTAAAGGTGTCAAGAAAGGTAACAGTGAAGGGGAATCACACATGGAAGAAAAGAAGAAAGACTTGAACAAGCTTAAGTGGTTTATGTGTCACAAGCTTGGGCGCTATGCATCTCAGTGTTCGGAGAAGAAGAGGGGTAAGGGAACATGGTTGCAGTTAGTAGCATTAGCAGAGACCCAACTAAATGAACTGTTACCATCTGAGTTGCACCTAGTTGGACTTTCAGGCAAGCTGATAAAGTTTGAACAAGCACACTTGTTCATTCTTCAGAGTCCAGAAGTCTGCCAAGCCTCTTCGGGGATTGTTTTTAATTATTTTTTGTAACACATGTTCATACCCCCTTGGGAAATTGTAAAAAATGTGCTAGCATAGTCAATTTTATAAAAGACTCGACTTCCTAGACTTGGACATCAAGACGACTAGCCGAGTGTGTTTTTTCCCTTGGTAATTATTTGTTGTTGAACAAATGACTAATAATTTTTGAGATTTTCACTCACACCTCGAAAGTTGGGGTAGTCGTCTTGGTGGTTAGGCCTTAGGGGGTTATTAGAGCCTCTGTGTCAATGTTTATAAATATGCTAGGCATTCAAATTGAGTCATATGGACATGTGCTAGGTCCCCCTAGGTTTTTGTTCAATATCGAGAAAAATATTTTTTCCTGCAAAATTAGGCCATTTTTTAATGATTTAATTAAAATTTTTTTCAAAGGCATAAAAGATTGATCCAGAGTACGTTTTTGGTGTGTGGAGATTTGTTTTCACACTCAAAGTGTCCTCTTTACCCTGTGATCCATTTTTCCTATGTTTTGGGTGGCTTAAACATCTCGTAAAGCATTATTTTACTAAGGGTGCATCAACACGTCATTTAAATGCTAAAGTTGCAACAGATTGGCACAAAAGTCAAAGTTTGGAAAGTCAAAAATTGATTTGTCTAATACATGGGGTGACATGGCAAATGGGTCCCCATGTCATTCGACCTTTTCCAAATGCTAAGGAGTCAAACTTAGGATAGTTTTTAAGAGATATGAATCATGTTTTGGTCGGTGGGATGACACCATCCTCACGAATTGGCGAGTGTGTTGATATGGCATTTGAGGATTGGTTTGGTGTGGGTTATGTGGGAGAGGTGGCGCACCTCTTGAGAGGCAGCGCCCACCTCTTATACAACTCCTTGATTTATCTCTTGAACTCCATGTTTAAGAAGTGCGCCTCCCACAATGAAGTGCATGCTTTGGATTTTTTTGGCATCGTACCTTTTGATGGTGATAGAGTTAGAGATGTGGCGCTTTAAATCTTGAGATTTGCTCAATCATTCCTTCAATCACTCTCATCGACTTGAGCTAACTCAACCTCTTCTGTCAGTTGGTGATCCATCCCCCTTTGGCATATTAAAAGGCTTTGAAGGTCTCATGTGGTGCATGGCTCAAGTCTTGGATGATCATTGTCTCATGTTTTTGTCGAGGTATCTTGTAGAATTTCTTTTATGCATTTGTCATTCCTTGTCAAAGCTAGCCTCATTGAAGGATTAGTACTAATCAGTAGTAGTGAGTAAAGTAGTCTCTTTGCTCTCTTAATTAATGTTCAAGATTTAGAATTTTGCATGCTGATTTGCTTATGGGTATGCTCTTCTTGTCTTTAGCATGATTTTTTACTAGATTTGACAAGTCTTTTGGCAAGTGTGAAGGTGTTTTACATGTGCTTCTCTTGGATTTGTGTGAGATCTTGCTTGCTTCTCTCACTCTCCAAGAACTCATTGTTAGAGAGGCATAGTCCCTCCACTCTCCACCAACGGATTCCATAGACCAAGCATTCCCAAGCTTGAACTCTTTCCTTCTCTCTCTCTCTCTCCTTCAATTTTAATCAAACTTTCCCCTTTGGTTACGATTACTCACATGCTTAAGTAGTTTAGTTTCTCTTTCAAAGAATATATAAAGGTTGATCTTTTTAAGCATGTTTCTAGATCTAGAATTCAAAAGCATCATTCTTAAAATAGATCTAGTATTTTAAAGTACTTGTAAATATTTTTCGATCATTCAATACTTGAGGATTTTATGCTTTTAACGATATATTTAGCACATTTGGTGCAGGATAAGTGGCTGGTTTTTGTTTTTGTTGATAGGACAAGGAGAAATGCTGCTGAAAAATTAAAGATTTGGGCCATCCAGAGCCTTCCAGAGCAACATTCCTTTTTCTTGCTTCATTCGTAAAACTTGTAAGCCTTTGGATCCAGATCTGTAAGGACCATTGGTATCCACCTCAAGCATTGTAAATACAATAATAAACATTTTGAGTAGGCTCCTTCAGAGCCCACTCTCTATCCCGTTTGGGGGGTTTTGCGTTGATGCACTTTTTTCATGATTTTGCTTTTGTTAGTGTAGTTTTGCTTCATAGATCAGTATACTTTGCTAGTTCAAATTTCAGTTTCATTCATTGCAAAGTAATACAAGTACTAACCCAACGACTTCCTGAGTTACCCGAAAGGGGAAAGAGATGCGTGGTAGGATTAATTAAATAACATTTGTTTGTTTATTTTGTATTGCTTTACTTTTCTAATAATATACTCCCCTTGCTTTCTCAATTAGGGTTTGTAACCTTAAAGAAACTCTTGGGGATTTAATAAACAAGCAAATACTATTAAATTTTTTTTTAAAATTAACAAGGCCTTTGTTGTGTATGCTCTGCACCGTTGCGGTTCAACCGACCAGTTGGATGCATCAAAAGCAACGTGGGTGACTAGTTTAAATTAGTCTCACTTTCAAATTAATTTCCCATGGCGAAAATCCAATGCCTTGTTTTAATTCATTGTGGGGAAAGTTCACAGAGGAAGCTACCTTGAGATACAGTCAGACTACACACTCGTTGGTGTAGTGTTGGACACGTCCCAGAGACTCCGATCTAGCGCACATATTCTTTGCGTGGAACCACATCGGATAGGGTTTTGGAGATACCCTTCGTACCGTCAGGGATATCTGGAGTTCTCTTTCCCCTGTTTAATCCACTCATTAATTAATAAACTTGAAATCGACCAAGAACAATTGCAATACATTCAACACTCCAACAACACTCCATTTCAGACTCCATTTTTAGCGCTGGTCTTTGTTTTTATGGGATAAGCATTTTCTTTAATTTACAATGTTTTGATTGATTATATTGCTCATGCTGATGTCTTAATCACTATTGCAATCTCTTGTGCCATTTTACAAAAAAATCCTAAACAACTTGCTCAATCACAAACCACCATCTAAAGCTTATTTAACCTTAGTAACTCTTTGGGTCTACCTCCCTTGGCTTCGTTAGGATTTTGCCTAAATAGAGGAGCTAAGATCAAGTGATAGTTCTTGACTCGAGACTTGCCCCCAAGGACGCTCTTAATGGCTTGAAGATTTCTGCCACGACAACCTATCCCCCACAGGCGCGTGAAAGGTGGCAACGTTAACCTGGAATGAAGTTTGAGGATGATTTCTCACTCATTTCTTGCCTCTCCACCAACACTATTGCCTGGAGTGCTTGGATTTTAGACAGTAGTGCATCCTATCACATGTCAGATGAGAGCTACTCAGTAGGCTATTAGAGGTTGGCTAAGGGATCCATGTGGAGCTTGGAAATGATGCCATGTATGGGGTGAAGGGACATGGGACAACTCAGTTCCAACTTGAGTCAGGTGGATCATTTGATGCTCAGGAGGTGCTATATGTACCAGGCCTGATGAAGAACCTATTGTCCATTTCATTCATGGAGGACAAAGGATATGCACTTACCTTTTAGAGAGGACAAGTGTTCATTTGACTAGAGGGTGTAAGTCCAAGCATAGCTTTGAGGATTGGCGTGAGGGAAGGAATCCTATATAGGTTGCAGGTTAAGCTTGTTCAGGCACTAGTGCATGACAATGAGAGCCTTTGCAATCTGTGGCACAAGAGTATGGGACATCGACATCACATGGAGATAGTCAATGGTCTTCCAGACATTAGTATTGAGCAGTAGGAGGTGTGCTTGAGAATAATGTCAAGACTTCTTTCCCCAACCGCGAGAGTCGATCCAAGATCTTGGATTTGATCTGCTCAGATGTTTGTGGGCCTATGTCAGTTGCATCAGTGAAGGGAGCATCTTACTATACCTCCTTCATTGATGATTTCTCTAGGAAGTCCTGGATCTACTTCACGAAGACCAAGGATGAGGTCTTCAGTCGGTTCAAATAGTTCAAGGCTCAGGTAGAGAATTGGACAACCAAGAAGATCAAAATACTGAGATTAGACAACAGGGTTGATCATACCTTCAACATGTTCAAATATTTCTAGGAGGCAAGAATCAAGAGGGAGAAGACATTCACCTACAATCCGCAACAGAATGGGGTTGCAGAGAGGAAGAACAAGTCCATCATCAATTCTGTAAAGGCCATGATCCACGATTAGAGTTTGGCATTGTTTATGTGGGCATAAGCATGCAACACAATCACGTATTTATAGAACATGACTCACAAGATTTTGGAGGACAAGACCTAGGAGGAGGCATTCCCAGGGTTGAGGCCTGAGATAGGGCATCTCAGGATTTTTGGTTATCTAGTATACATTTGTGTGCTTGTGGAGAAGAGGACAAATTTGGAGCCTTTTTGTGAGAAGGGCATCTTTGTGGGATACAATGTTTTGCCACCTAATTAGCACCTCGGGTCATGTGGCAGAAATCTTCAAGCCACTAGGTGCGACCTTGCGGGAAAGCTCGAGCAAAGTGCTATCACCTGATACTCAGCTCCTCCGTCTAAGCCAACTCCTAGCAATGCCAAGGGGGGTGATCCCTATGAAAAGTAAAATTTAAGGTTTTTACTCTACGAAAGAAATGATTGATTCTAGGAGTTAATGTGAAATGAATTAAAACCTTAACAATGAGTTATTGCAAATGAATTATAATAACAACAACATTGATAATTCAAACACCATTTGTGACAGTATGCGGAAATTGATTTAACCTTAAAAATGTGGAAGACTAGTGCCAATGAATATGGAGTGCTTGTGTACAAGGGTTGCTGCTGTAGTCTTAGTGAAAGTATTGCAGTGTCTCGTTGATAAGTTTTAAGATTTATTAGATGAGTTGATTAAGGAGAGGTTTAATTTTGGGTTTGGCCCAATAAGGCAAGCTCTCTTGAAATAAGCGCTAAAGCAGTAATACTAGGTGTCGAACGGGGCGAGGCATAACCTGCTTGGAGTAGCTCCTTGACTCTGTGGTGTCCACCCTTTGTGACCTCCCGATTTATCAAGAAACGAGCTTATATTGATTGTCCTATTATTCTAGTTACTCGTATCCCTTTTCGGTACAACCAACTGATCAAACAAGCTGCAGCAGTGTAGAGCATACGGGGAAGGAGCCTTTGTTAATTTGATTAAAAATCCTAATTTGTTGTCTTTATTAATAAACCAATTCATGACTGCAAGTCTCTTTCCCCCTCTCGGGATATTCGGGAGAGCACAACTGGGTAAATTTTAAACACTAAGGAAACAAAGAAACTATTATCTAATTAGTTCCTACCACGAATCTCTTTCCCCCTTTTTGGATACTCAGGAGAGCATGGGGTAAGTATTTCCTTTACTTTGATAACAATAAAAGAGTAAATAGGAAATAAAAGTTGAACTAGATAACAATAAAAAAATCACGAAAAATGCATTGACGCAGATCTCCCTAGGGGGGATGAGGAGTGGGCTCTGATGATCCTACTCAAATATTTATTAATCTTTACAATGATGGAGGAAGTGCACTTTTGTCCTTATAACTTGGATCCAAAGGCTTACAACTTGATAGAAAAAAGATTTTCTGGTGAAAGGGGAACCCTGTTGAGCTCTTAATGGTTCATTTTCTCGCAATACGACCATAGTTTCTTTCTCCTTTTTGTTATACCTACTGTTATCGACTAGGTTGCATCTTGTTGGACTTTCAATGAGCCGCCAAAAATGAACAAAGTACTTGTTCGAACTTAGAGTTCAGAAGTCCATTGAGGCCTTCATGGCCTTTTTATTTTTTGTACCACATGTTAATACCCCTTCGGGGAAGTTTTAATAAATGTACTAGCATGACCTTTTTTTTGTAAAGGACTTGGCTTCCGAAGACTTAAACGCCAATCCGATCATTCCAAGGTGTTTTTTCCTTGTCAATTATACAATGTTGAATAAACAATGTATAATTTTCAAACTTTTCACCTCTCCTCCAAAGCTGGAATGGTCGTCTTGGCGGCTAGGATTTAGGAGGTTATTAAAGTTCACGTGTAATTGTATATGAGTGTGCTAGGCATAAATATTGATTGGTATGGAGATGTAATAGGTACCCCCTAGAGGTTTGTTCGATTCCGAAAAAAATATTTTTTTTCTTCGTTTTTTAAGCCATTTTTAATGGTTTAATTAAAAATTTCAAAATGTAATAATTGGTGGTCATGGAGTTTGTTTTTGGTGTGGGGATGCTCATTTTCACACTCTGAGCAACATCTTTACTCCGGTGGCCACTTTTACCATATTTCGGGCAACTAAAACATTTCGGAAGGCATTATTTGGCTAACAGAGCATCAAAGCGACATGTAATTGTTAAAGGTGCATCAATTTGGCACTAAAGGACAAAGTTGAATAAGTCAAAATTTAAATTTTTTTTTGGGTTAAAATGACATGGCAAAGGGTCCCTTAAGGTTGGTGACTTATTCACCCACTTAAAGGAAGTAAACTTTGTTTTTAATATGTAGTAGTGAATAGTTATGAAGAGGTTGACGTCAAACTAGAGGAAATCACAAGCACGGTGTAAGTGTTGCGCTAGTGTTGTCCGTCGATTGCACACCAGCAGCAGAAATCTTCCGAAAGCTGTATCCTCACTTAAGAAAGTGGGAGAGGTGTAACCTTGGGGGCAAGCACAGAGTCAGGTATTGTCACCTACTCCTAGCTCCTCCGTCTAGGCTAACTCCTAACGAAGCCAAGGGGGGTAGTCCCTACAAAAGAGTTTCTATGGCTCTTAAGTTGTTAAAGTGTTTTTATTGGGTATGGATGCAGATGGGTGTTGTTTATGAGTTATGGTGATTAAATGTGTTTGTTTATTATGAATTCGAAACATAAGACAAAGCAATCCACGTTGCTATCACAAGAATTAAAGGATAGACAATAATTCAAGACTTTATAAAATAAGGATGCATTCACAGATAAAAATTTAAATATGCCAAAGACAAGTGATCAAGATATAACAATCACACATAGATTAATAGACCAGTGCCTTTATGGAGTTAAAGATCTGCAATCCTTTTAAGAAATAACCAAGTCCTGAAATAAAGCTAGTGGATGTAATGTTGTGCAAGTGCTCTTGGTATTTTTTAAGTGTTTTAAATGATCTTGCTTATGGTTTCAACAAAAGGTTTTCAATAGCCGGGAAAATGTTCCAAGTTAATCTGTTGGAGACATGACGGGCTGCCCCGTATCCCAGGCTGGTATCGCGAAGATTGACCAACTAGCTGAGAAACTTAGACAGTGGGGAGTTCCGGCGCCTCTACTAAGAAGAACTTAAGAAATCTTCTACAACGCCGAAGCGTTGGTTATGGGGTTAAGTTTTATTATGTTTCTCTTATGCGAACTTAGCAAGTCCGTTCACTGTTCTGAGAAGGATAATCGACAGAGCATATTAGGTGAAGGATAATCAACGAAGTTAATTAATTATGGGAATGTGAGTTGCCAATTTTAATTAAGTGAATTAATTAAAACTCTCCTACAGAGAGCGCTCTTGACCTTGTCTTATGACAAAGGTTCAAGAGACTTAGCTAATCTAAATGCCTAATGCAAAGAAAATGCAAGTCTAACTATGCTCTCCGATAGAGAGTGCTTTTGACTTGGGTTATGGCAAGTTCAAGAGACTTAATTAATTGATTAAACTTTAAGGAAAAAAGCTAAACTACCCAAGAGTCTCTTTCAGGTTTTTTAGGCCCTAATCGGGAAAACATGGGGGTAAGTAAACAAAACAAAGAAAAACAACTCTCTGATAGAAAGCACTCTTGATCCACAAAGTGAGATTCAAGAGATTTTGATAATTTTTTGGGTTTTGCAATATTATATCAAAAGATAAACAAAACTTTGCACTAGCTAAGTAAATAAATAAGGAAACTTTTTTACTTTTTCTATTTTATGCAAAATGAACTTTTCCAGAAATAAACTATCTAACTTCAATGAAAAACCCAAACTCTACCAATTTGAAACTATTCTATCCTATTCTACTTTTAGCAATTTATTAAACAAATATGCAAGCATGAAAAATGGATGATACAAGCTTCCCCCAAATGGGGGAAGAGGGGTGTGGGAGCTGTAATCCCACTTTCTCTTTTTTAACTTTTTTTACAATATTTTTTGATGTGTTTTGTCTCCTCTTGAATGAGCAAGGTGAGAAAGGGAAAGAAAGAAGAGGGAGGTGTTTTGGTCTTTTTCGCTCTTTGTTTGCTCCTTTGCTTGCTTATGGCCTTTGGGCTTTCTTTGACTTCCCTGAAAACAAGAGCTTTGAACACTAACTTGTTATATGTTAATCTAAAATGAAACAAAACTAGATCTATAAACTAATTAAAAGAAACTAAACTTCTACAATGAAACCGGAGGAAAGCAGATAGAGAAAGAGGCTACGAAATGGAAAATAAAAAGGCAAAAAGAGGGCTGAAACAAAAGTAAAAGATGGCAGCAAACTAAAGTGAAAGAGGGCTGCAAAAGAGTGAAAAAAGGCTGCAAATTGAGGCCAAAAGAGGGCTGCAAACTACAAGAAGAAAGAGGAAAAGAGGGCAGCGAAAGAGGCTGCAAACTAAAGTGAAAGAAGGCTGCAAACTAGCAAAGAGGACAGCCAACAAGGGCATACGGTTTGGTGAAAGATAAGTAACTTCAGATCCAAACCTTGCCTAACCCAAAAAATCAGAAATTTTACTTCAAAAGATGAATAAAAGTAGGGGGGAACCGGTTAAACCTGTGGATCTTTGAAAGACACTTGGATCTCTTATAGCATGCAATTATTGGAAATTTGTACTTGACTCCAAGAGAAGAAGATGCAGCTGAGCTCAAACTTCTGCTTGGTTGTATGAAATGATCTACAAAATAACAACTCATAGACTTGCCAAACAAATGATTATATCATGTATTGTTCACAAATTGAAATAAAAAAGTAGCATGAAATATAACTGAATAAAGCAATGCTCTTTTTCAATCTTTAAAAGTAAATCAATAAACAGATAACTTGAAAACTACAAATACCTGTTCTTATGTGCTTGCAAAAGCCTTCTAAAGCATAGATTCACAATCTCAAATTGACAAGAAAGAGAAAAATTAAAACAACATCACCTCATCCATCAAGTGCAATCATCCACAATGTCACACCACATGAGCCTCCAGAGCCTTAATTTTATTCCAATGGTTGCATGAATGCAACAAGCACTTATAAAGTTTCACCAGAGTTTCTCTACACAAAATATCCACCCTAATAGAGTTGAAAAAGCCTCTATTTATACAATGAAAGCAAGCTAAAACCCTAAAACCAAAAACCCTGACCTAACCAACTCGTCACATAATTGAGAGCCCAAACCTCAAATAACTGGGTGTGAGTGAGGGGTGGCCTCCACCTAGGCAAGGTGCCCCCACTCCAACCCTAATCATTGAAAACCAACCCCTGATGAAGCCACACGTGTGAGGGCGCAACCCTGGAGGAGATGAGGGCATGAGCACTGTGAGGAGGCGTGAGAGCTTGAAGAGGAACCACGAGCTAGGTATGGAGGAGCCAATACCTAGAGATCATCAGTACAAGTCCTAGTTCAACCTCGATCAAAACACCAAGCCAATGAGCAAGCTCCAACTCACCCAAGCATGGTCATCACTGAAGGAGGCGAATTGGCCAAGTGGATGAGGACTCAATGTTCACTGAATGCTAACTGAAGTCGAGTTCTGTTAACTCCAATCATCATTAATGCCCGATGCCATGTCATTCTGCATTTCATTTCATTGAATTCAGATTAATTTGGAGAGATTTGGATTTTCTCCAAAATAATCATTTTTATTAATTAATCAATATTTTCCCCAAAACTGACTTTTTTGAGAAAATATGAGTTATAAGGCTGAATGATGATCTAAAACTTGGTGCTAGCTGGCTAGCTGATCATGAACGATTTTTGGCTTAAGGTTAGAGCCTTCAATCACTGAATTCGGGTTCTGGATGACTAACTTATTACAAATTGAATTTTTCTATTTAAATTATGGAAAAATTTAATTAAAAACTTTGGGAAAATTAAAAAATAAAAATTTTGACACGTCCGGTTAATTTTTTTTTGGGATTTTTTCTGAGGGTCTTAGTGACTTAGGACATGACCATAGTCTATTCTAATAATGTCTAGTAGGTTTATATATACTGAGTTGGGCTCTAATAACCTCCCAAGGCCCAGAATTCAAAATCAGGCATTCCAACTTTGGAGGAAGCGGGAGAAAACCTCGTCAATTATACTCGGTTATATGCAAAGCATAATTGTCAAGGGCAAAAAACTCCCTGGAATACCTTAGTTGAAATTCTACGTCCTAGGAGAGTGAACCACTCAAAACACCCTACTAGCACATTTTATTACAAACCCCGTGGGGCCATGGTCATAATTATTCAAAACAAAAACTGGCTAGACACAAAGACGGATCATCTGATAAACTGGAAACAAACATTTATCATGTTTGTCAACTGGCGGCTCCTCAGGTAATCCAACTATGGTACAAAAAAGTTGGCAACAGCTAGCACCATGGGTGGACCCCTCATCACTTATGCATTACAAAAGCTTTGGATATATTTGAGTGGTGTACCATATCACTCTGTTGTAAGCGTTGCAGTAGCACTAAGGAGTGGGCCTCCCTTTGTATCCATATCACATCGAAACTTTGGTTTAGTTTAATGTGTTTACCATACATCAAAGTTTGGACAATAAACGAGTATGTTATTGGTGAAGTTTGCTCACGTCATGTTGAACCGTACAATCGCGTGAGGATTTGGTGCACATGTGAATTGGGGTTGCAGAGATGGATTGGTAGGTATATTGAGGTCGCCTACCTCATTTGAGGTGGCACCTCCTCCATACCAACACTTCAGTTGAATTAAAAAGCTCTCCACCGATTCCTTAGATCACTCAGGCTCAACTGAGCTTGATCTTCAGTGTTGGTGGTGCCCCCTGGGTCTCTCATTTCCTATTTAAGTAGGTCACTTTTCCATTGTTTGAGATCAGAAGGTTGAACCGCTGCTGGCATACATTGTAATATTTTTCTGAGTATTTGTTAGTAAAAGGATTTGGAGGCAATTTCGGTATGGGATCCATGAATGTTTGGCTGATGTTGTCTTTGTTATAAATCATTAAGGTAACCTGTATTGGTTCTTTCATATTTGCAATTGTTGGGATTACTTGTCTTGATGAAGAAATTTATATTTCGGTAGAATAGGAAGTGATTCTTGTAAGGTTACTTCTTATTGTGAAATATATTAGATTACCAAGTTTTTTATGATTTCTTGTATGGATCTATAATGCTGCTTATCTTCTTATCATTTTACACAGGTGCTTTTAATCCTCTTTGCAATTGTTGAGTGTTTGTTACAGGGAATCTAAGCTGCAGCATCCGATGAGCAAGTGGGCTCTTCTCTTCTCTAGTAATTTTGAAGAAGCATCATCCCTTTGTTCTCTCCAAAGGAGGCATCATCATCCCCTTTCTATTTCTTGCTCCATTTGGTTCTATCACTTCTTGATCTAAAACTTTCAAGTTCATTGTGGTTACGATTACTTTGCTTATATCTACATTTCAAAGAAGTATCTAAAGTAGATTTAAACTCCTAAGTCTAGATCTTCTTGAATGATTAAAAGTTTTTCTTTATTTTTTTAGATCTAGCTCTCTTTTTGCTAGTTCAAAGTTGAAATTCAAAAGTACTTGGTTAAGAGGTTTAAAGAGCTTTCAATTTATTTATTTGGCATTTAGTGCTTGAGATTTGCTTGCTATTCTCTTCGAGAGGCAACCAAAGATCCTAAGAAGACAAACTTTCCTAGCTTATCTTAGTGATTTTCAACTAGTTTTTATAATTTTTTTGTAGATTTTCCCAAGACACTCTTAAAGTGTCTTTGGGTGTCTTTCACATTCTTTTCATTGCTGTTTTTTGCAGGTTTACAATAAAAGAGGAGGAAACTCTCTGAGTTTTTTCAAAATTGAGCAAAAGGAAGACCCATGAAGCTCCCCTTCATAAATTTTTTCATTTTTTCATGTTATTGTGAGCCTTTGGATCCCAATTTCAGGATCAAAGTGCATTTCCTTTCACATCATTGTAAAAAGCAAATAAGGCTTGAGTAGGCTCATCAGAGTTCGATCCCTATCCCCCCCGGGGGGATTTGCGTCGGTGCCCATTTTCATGGTTTTTATGCTGTTAGTGTAGTTTGCTGCTTTCTTTCACTATTTCAAATGTTTATTTACAAAGTAATCTGAATACTTACTCGTTGCACTATACCAAAGTACCGAAAAGGAAAATATTTGAGCAGTGTAGTAATTAGAGAACTTTAGTTTTTATGCACCGTGGAGTTTAAAATAAACCTCCTTGCTTTCTCGAGTATAGGTTCATGGATAAGGGCTTTCCCGAGTACTCAATTTGGAAAGAGGCTCTTGGGATTTAATTTTACTCTTTTTAACCAGAAAACATTGTTAAAAAGAATTTAAAATTTACAAGGCCTTCATCCTCGTATGCTCTATTTCCATTGCAGGTTTGTCTAATCAGTTGGTAGTATCAGAAAAGGGTTTAGGTGACTAGTAATTAGTCTAAATATTAATTAATCTCTCTGAACAACGAAAATCCAACATTGCGTTTTGCTACGTGTGGGGAAATTGTACAGAGGAAGCATGAACCACTGAAAAGTGATCACAGGGCCCTGTTAAGCTACATCCTTGTTGGTGTAGTGTTGAACATCTCCTCATGACTCAATTCATCCCACATTTCCTCGTGTGCTACCACACTGCGTGAGCCTAGACATATTCCCTGTATCTTTGTGGTATATCGGGAACCCCCCTCCCTGCTAGTAATCCAGATCATTCCATATTAATAAAACCATTCAAGAATTTAACCACTCCTTAATCAATTCATCTAATAATCTAAAATTTACCAACCGAGACAGTACAACACTTCACTAAGACTACACTAGCAACCCACAATTTGCAAAGCATTCTTTTCATTATGGCACTGATCTATTCTATTATGTTTTTCCTAAATTAATTCTGCAAATGTGTCTTGAATATTGTGTATCTATTTTTGACTAACTTTTTTAAATACCTAAAGATGACACTTTCATCCTAGCCTATAGATCTTAACAAGAAAGCAACTAAAAAACAAAGAATTTCTATATTAGATCTATCTTGCATATGAAACTTCTTTATAAAACAACTAGCATCTATTTACGTTGTGAAAGAAACTAGATCTATTTATGATTTTAACTTTGAAATGATAGATATAATTTGATTTGCAAGTTAAAATGGTAACCAAAGAAAAGAAGGTATGAAGAGAAAGAGAAGAGCAGTGTGGATCATTGAGCAAAGAAAACTTCAAAGGTTTTGACGTGTGGGACATTGAGGGTTTGATCTTTCGAAAGAATTCTGAAAGAACAAGAGCAAGCAAGCTCTTTACTTCTTCAAATTGGGTGACTTGCAGCTATAACATATTTGCACATAACCCATTAAATCTAGAAATGAAATAAGACAAAAACCAAGAGAATATGAGCATAAGCAATTGATACATATAAATCTTGAATCTCTAACTTACTACAAATAAAGGATTAACTAAATCAAACAAGTTTTAGTAATCCTTCCTACAAAATTGATAGCAATCCTACCAGTAGGCTAGATTTTCATAAAGCAAGTGCATAAATACTAAATATAGATTACCTCATGAAATTGAGATAATACATCCACTCAATTGATAACATCACACAACATGGACCTCCAAAGCCTCTTTTATTCTCAATAACAAAAGATAGTACAACAATTACATTTTTCCAGCTTGTGCTCAGTAAACTCTGACTCTGTTACAATGGGGAAGGAGCATTGCGTTTATAGAAAACCGAGATCAAGAGGGTGCCTTTGCCAATTGAAGAAGACTGAGGGCGAATTTGAGATTGAGAGTGAGTTTATCCCTTGATTTGGGCGAGTTAGAGGGAGTTACACTCAAGGAAAATGTGCGGCCTCTCAAGAGGTAGGCACAACCCCTCTTTGGGATCTCTAAAACATGTCGGATGGGTGCCACATGAGCAATTGTGCCCCCTTCTAAGGAGAAAAACATTCCCTTAATTTGACAAACTCATACTGATTAGATTTGATGTTGAATGCCGATTAGAATCCTCAACTAACTCTTATGTGATGTTTAGTTATCTTTCTTGAACTCCGAACATGTTTCCACTGATTAAGGAATTTGTCTTTTCCCTTTATTTTCCAATTATTTGGTCTTTTTTTTTCATGTTCGAGTAATATTCAATTTTGGAGACAAATACTTACTCGAAAACTTAGGAAAGTAGGTCCATGGGTAAAGTGGGTGCTTTGAGTGTGAAAACAAGCATCCCCATGGCAAATTTGGACTCTGGACCACACTTTTATTACGTTTTTAATTTACCCAATTAAACTATTAAAAAATAGCCTAAGTTTACCGGAAAAATAATTTTTCACAAAACTTTAAAAAAAAAACCTAGGGGGACCTAGCGCATGTCCATATTACTCAATACTAATGTCTAGTACATTCATATACATTGACACATGAAATTTAATAACCTCCTAGGGTTTAACCACCAAGAGGACCATTCCAGCTTTGGAGGAGTAGGTGAAAAACTCAAAAATTATAAGTTGTCTTTTCAACAACATATAATTAACAAGGAAAAAACACCTTGGAATACCCGGATTGATGTTTATGTCCCAAGAAGCCAACTTCTTTACAAAAAACCCATGCTAGCACATTTTTTACAATCTCCCCGCAAGGTATGAACATGTGGTAAAAAGGTGAAAAAGGGCCTTGGAGGGCCTGAATGGACTTATGAACTCTAAATTTGAACATGTACTTGTTCATTTTTGGCGGCTCACTTCAACAGCTCTCACTGCCATGATCCTTACTCCTTTCAATTACCTTGAATGGAGAGCAGACATGCATATTTCCCTGTTAACAAAGGTCTCTACAGGATGACCATGGGTAGAGTAACCGAACCCCAGCAGTAGATTGAAAAATCGAAGCATTTGAATAGGCTTGATGAAGCTTTTGGCTACATGTGCATCCACATCTCTAGAGAGCTGTTGTTCCGTCTTGATGGACTCAAGACTCTGAAAGAAGTATGGGATAAGCTCGAATCCTTGTTTGGAAAACAAGATGAACTGAGGGGCCATATCCTGGAAAATGAGCTGATAGCATTGCACTCGAGTAACTTCGAAACAATACAAATATTCTTCACTAAATTCAAATCACTGGTCATGGAATGCAAGTAATGCGGGATTGAGAAGAAGGATGAGCAATTGGTGCTCTTCACACTGAGCAAACTTGGCTCATGATTCTTCGAGTTTGTCTCTACTTTTCACTCTGGGAGACTGACTACTCCTAATTAGTGAATGCCATCCCTTGATGCCTTCACAGGGTCTCTTATCCAAGAAAGACAAGTTGATACAGATGGGATCCCTCAAAGCCTCTCCAAATCAAGCTCTCTTCGCTGGTGAGATAAGGAATGCGCGAGCAAGTGTTAAGATTTCAATGGTTATATAAGATCTAAAAACATTTAGCATTATAACATCATAGCCATATACAAAAGGATCACTCAAAGAAAGACAAGCACAACCACACAAAAGAACATAGAGATTTATCCTGGGAAACCCTCATGGAGAAGAAAACCCAACAAAACTTCCTCGATATAGACTTCAACCAAGTACAGTGTAAGACCCAAAGAATAAGACTTATAAGATCCAAAGAATAATACTGGACTGCCTCCTCTCTCCTAGATGGACTACTCTTCCTCTCTTTATGAGGCAGGTGCCTCTCCTATTTATACTGATAAGTTGAGAGGCCTAATAACCCAACTGGGCCGACTTCTCCTTGTTGGCAGGGCCAACTTGCCTTGGAAAACTCAAAAATACATTTTAATAATACTTTTGTGGGTACTACTGACCCGACTTACAACGGAGGTTTTACCTCAAGACTTTACATGACCAATTACATCAATGAAATTCCTAATCAGAGGAACAACATCTCCAGAATGGGTAATAACAATAATAATACAAAATAGAATATCTTCCGCAGTTACATTTCTTTAACAACAAGAAGGAAGCAGAAAAGTAAAGAGAAAAGAAACATTGAAATTCAACCTAAAGATGATTTTGATCTATCAGATGAAGCCTCATGCTCTAGGAAGGACAAACATCAAAGGCTTGATAAAGGCAAGTGCTCTTACTATAAGAAAGGAAACCATACAGAGAAATATTGTATGAAGAAGACCATTGATCAGATGGAAAAACTCCTTGAGCAGTACAACATTGCCCTCCCAGAAGGCAGAAGGCGCAAGGAAGATTGACGCAGGAGAAAGACTGAAGATCACGATGAGCGATGCCATGCACTGAAGGCTAGTTATTCAAAAGCACATGCCTTCCTCATTTATTTAGGAGCCTCCAATCATATGGTTGCATCTAGAGAATTATTCTCTACATTACAACTTACTGATGGTCCGAGTATTCACATGGGTGATGACACTCAAATTCAAGCTAAAGGAAAGGGTTCAATCAAGTTAAAACATGGAGTGTTCAAAGATATACTCTATGTGCCCCCTTTTGGTTACAAATTTGTTATCTGGATACTAGATGACACATACTGGCCCACCAAAGCGAGAGGTATTTGGTCCTAACTCGGTGGAGATCTCAGATATCTCAATTGGGAAAATTATAGCGAAGGGTGTTGCAAACCATGCCTCCAAGGCATATGACTTCTTACACTTTTTTCCATACTCAGATCTAGTACAGTCTCAGCTTCCATTTGAAAGGGGAGGTATAACCATTCTATCTACTCCTTTTACATATGATAATGTTTCCATTAGTGTTTCAGATTCAGAATCCGAAGCAGAGGACTCAATTGAAGATGAAGTTCACAATGATGTAGATCCAAATCTAGTCCCTACTCCCAATCCTAGGCCTAAATGGGCACAAAAGGTTATTGAGGCAGCTGGGAACATGACTGGAGAGCCATTTGACATGAGGAGAACAAGATCCCAATTTCAGAAAGAGAACCTTGCGATATGTCAAGCAAGCTCACTTCCTTCAGAGAGGTGCAACAAGCTCCCAGTGAGATGCTACATGATGGTAAGGACTGATTAACAACGTTGCTCATAGAAGAACAGAGTGGATCATGTCACTCTTCCTCTAGAAAGAAGAGACAAAGGCAACATTCCTTCTCCTATCTATCATCGGATTGGAAGAAGATGGAAAAATTCACATACACAGTCCCAGGATACTAGTGCACACAAGAACCATCATTCTACATTACTGCTCCACAGAGATGCAAATTATAGCAATATTTTCACAAGTTTCTGCTCAAGAAGAAATTTTTTCTCTTAAGTATGGCAGTTTGATCCTAACTCTACCTACTTATTTTGAGGGGGGTTGTTCCCATGAGGTTTTCCCCATTTTCTTGGTTGTATTAAGCAGTTATTATTATTTTTGTGTTTAGATTGTATGGGTGACCTAATATTTTCACAAGTTTTTGCTCAAGAAGAAAATTTTCCTCTTAAGTATGGCAATTTGATCCTAACTCTATCTGCTTATTTTGAGGGGGGGTTGTTCCCATGAGGTTTTCCCCATTTTCTCGGTTGTATTAAGCAATTATTATTATTTTTGCGTTTAGATTGTATGGGTGAGCTTTAGTCTTAGTTGTCAGGGATCAGGTTGTCTAAAGTTAGGATTAAGGGGGGGTGCTAGGATTATTATTAATCCTTCCTTTGACCACATAGTCTAATTGTCTATTTTCCTAGCTTAGGAGGACTTCATCACATCACTAGTGCATGGGGGACAAACCTAGGGGACATCTGCCACTTATTGCACCTGATTACATGAGTTTAGGAGCCCTAGGGACCAATTCCTATAATTTAGGAACCCACTCTAAGTGCCACCAACAGTCTCCTTCAATGGACCTTGGTAGGTAAGCAGTTATGTTCAGTTATGCTCCAGTTACTATCAATTACATCACAATCAGTTAGCCTAGCGCCAGTTTGCATGATTGAAGGGAGTGTGGGCGCATTTTCTTACCTACATTAGATAGTTAGTTATCTTACCTACATGTAGTCTAAGTTAGTTATCCGGAGTTGCATTAGTGAGCTCGAGTGGTGATTTTCCCACACTGAGTTAGCTCTAGAGTCGGTCTGAGTTGGTAGATTCGAATCCTGTCTTTAGCATTCGAATTCTCCTATATGTACAACGAGTGTAATCCATTTTAATTACTGATTCATGAATATAATCATATTATTCCAATTTTGTCTCCATGTGTGCAATTTTGTCATGATTAATTGAATAGTCTATGCTAAATTCTTCTTTCTTCTGCAACACTCTTTTCATTTGAATTCATGCTGTATAGCTCTTTCAGTGGGTGCTTTAAGGCATATTTTCGAGATCAGAAAATTTGCAGGTTTGCCGAGTCTTTGTAATTTTCCTCAGAGTCATTTTCCCAAGTCTGGGAGCTCTTGTAAGTTCTGATATTATTTTAATCATGAACTAATTTGAATAGTGGAAAATTCATTATGTAGTGGTTGGATCTGTTTTATTGACTTTTGCTTTTGCTGAAATTTCATCAGTTAATTTATTCCAATAGTGGAAGAAATTTCAGTTCTGAAATCTTACCTAGGCATTGGTTCAAGAGAAATTAACATATATTTCATCAATTAAGCACACTTAATGGTTATATTTTCCAGCTTATTGGTGTAAAGAATTTCATATTTTTTTGCTAGTTATTTAAGTTGAAAATCTACAACAACAATTTCATTTGGATCACTATTGTTATTGGGATGACTTCATATGATTATCTTTAAATATCGGGTTCAATATTTAGTGATCTATTCATTGGGCAACTTGATTTTCTCTTGGAAAACTTACTAGAGGTTGTGATTGTTTACTTTCAGTGATCAATGTTCAATGGTTCATAAGTATTGAGTTAATATATGAATTAGTATAATTATTAATCTCCATATAATTTTGAAATCGTTCATCCACCAATCAATTAAGTATTTTGACAACTTTGAAGTAGTTGTAAGTGACAACTACCCTATTTCCATAGTTGCACTTAGGTATAACCCTTTGTGTCCTTGCATTTTAATTTTTGGTGTGTTAGTTTTTGTGGTAAATAGGCAATAGGAATGAGCTACAATCTGAAGCCAACATATATTCAATCTTTGCATCCTGGATTTGAAGGTTATGATCTGCAGAAAACAATATGCGATCTGGTCAACCAAATTGCCAAGGTTATGAATGATCGTGCAGATCGTGCTTTCTTTGGACACAGTCTACACACGCGTGGCCTCACTCTTGTGGTGCTAGTTATGGCTTTGATACCATATTTTATTCAACAATAAACAACAACAACACAACCAACCTGATGATATTACTGAGATCCACGATGGTACATTACATATGGGCTTATTATATAGCCATGTCAGTTTTTCTAAGTTAATTTGCTTAGGATATTTATTTGAAAGAATAACAAGCACAACTATACATCAAAGATACTCAAGATATACAGACACAGAGATTTTCGTTGGGGAAACTATAAAGGAGAAAACCCTACAAACCTCCTCAAAATAGTTCCGTCACAAAGACAAGATGACAAGATAGAATAACCCAAGAACAATATATTTGTAGCAGCTCTGTCCCTCTTGTTCCTCTCTCTCCTAAAGAGCACATGAGAGAGCAAGTGAGTGTATGGCAAATGAGGAGGGTGCCTCCCTATTTATATTCTTCTGTTGAGTAACTAACTCAACTAATTAGGTTGGCCAGGTAACCTTTGGGGCCGACCTATCTAGGAGTACACAAAGTACATTTTTTCTTTATTTAACCTGGGGACTATTGCCCCTCCTTACAACGGAGGGTTTACCTCAGTGACCATACACAATGATGACATCCCGAAAGGAGGAACAGACATCTCTGATGGGGGTACAACAATATACAATAGTAATATACATTGGAATATCTTCCGAAGTTACAATCACAACACCTCCTCTTAACTAGGAAGGTATTCTCTCGCCACAGTCATCAACACATTTGGTCATCGTCACTGAGTCATCATCGTCGCTGCTGCCATTGTCCTTATCTTGTCCAATCTGTCGCATCTATCCCTTATAGGAAGTTTCTACAGAGCCAACCCTTTTTCATGTTGGGTGTAGGCCTAGACCTCATCCAAGTCTTCATCATATCCACTAGCAAGCCATCGTGTAGGTATAGACAAGGACCATTCTTTACATTGCCACTGCAATAACTTGCGTCTCCTACCATCTTCTCGTCGTAGCAGATCATCGTGTAGGTACAACCCAGGACCTTTACATTGCCACGACAATAACTTGCGTTTCCTACCTTTATCTTTTCTTATCCAGATCATCTCATTTGTCCTGCACAAAACGAAACAGAACAGAGCACAACCCAGATGCAGACCACCTACGTTTTATCACCATAGGAGTAAGCCAAGATCTTTTCACGTCATCAAGACAACCTACAACTTCTACTATGCGAGAATCACCTAGGAGCACACTTAGTGCACTACGCCTCTAAATGGTCAACCTGCGTTCTACCAGCAAAGGAGAACCGCCTAGGTGCACCTCATGTGCTTCATGACCTTATCATCTCAACATGGGAACACACACATATAGATATATATGTAAGGACTGATTACGAGCAAACAACCTGCTACATCAAGACTTTTACGTTCTAGGTCAACCTCTAGGACTTATTACATCTGAACAACCTGCATCTAGGATCTTTTCCGTTCAGACAACCTTCGGGGCGTATTACATCCGAGTAACCCGTGTACCACGCCAGGGCTCTTTTTACACTCGGACAACCCATAGGACTTATTACATTCGAGTAACCTGCGTACCACCCCAGGGCTCATATTTACACTCGAATAACCCGTCTCAAGACTGATTACGTGTTGATGAAATTGTCATTGATGCCAACATGGATGCCACCACCTTGCTGGTAGATGTTGAAAAGCCCATGAAGTCATTGATGAAGACCCAGATGGTCTTGAAGCCCTGGTAGATGTTGAAAAGCCCAACATCATTCCCTAGAGCAGTTGACCCAGCAGCATCCCCAGCTGCATAAATTCCCAGCATCAACAGTTAAATCAACAGCAAAGGAAGGGCAGTTTTTCAGTTCATAACCAGCAATAATGCTGCCCTGTAACAGCGGCATAACCAGCAGTTTGCACTGAGCACTGAAGGGTTGTTTTTGGGCACTTTCTAGCAATAATACTGTCCTCTAAGGCCTGCAAATATACGCTAATAAAACATCATCAATAATCTGATATTTGGGGCTGCATACTTTGCTCAGTTTAGCACTTGTTGGCAGCAAGAAGAAGGCAGCATCTAGATTCCTTTATCAGCAGTCCTGTAGCAGCAGAGGTAACCTCCTCTCAGACCTTAAATCTCATCATTCATATCAGTATAGAGGACGGGGTTTTATAGCAGCAGATCTCTTGATGAAGTGAGAAAGATGGCACATCATCTATTTGTTTATTGTCGGCCCAATAATAAAAATTAGAGGTCGGCTCAAGCAAATAAAAGAGAAGTCGGCTCAAGATTTCTTTTAATTAAAATATTTTTTTTATATATATATATGTCGGCCCAGTTTGAAAAATTTCACAAGTCGGCCTCACGTCAATTTGTGAGAAATGGGTATAAATACCCTCTCAACGTCCTCATTTCGGTGTGGAATTTTTTTTTTTTGGGTGAAGCTCTGAGGCAGCCGCAGTGAGTTCGTGGGCTCTGAGATGTTTTTTTTGTGTTGAGCATGCGTGGAAATTTTTGTGGAGCAGATGGAAAAATGCGTGGAAATTTTTGTTGATTATGCCTGGAAATTTTTGTGGAGCAGAGAAAAATGCGTGGAAATTTTTGCAGCAGACTTGAAGACTGGGAAATTTTCGGTGGAGGATCCAGATCAGCGAGGAGATGGACAGCTCAATATTGCATGCTGCCTCTCTCTTGTGACGTGAAGAATAAATTTTTTTTTCTGCAAAATACAGAACTATCAAATTAGTGAGGAAACCGACATTACATGGTCTCGTGGTTATGATAGTTGCGGAAGAGAGCTAGCATGGACTGCCAACTGCTAGTTTTCTGTGTTGTCATTTTTTGGATGATGTCTCCACCAGTGTTGAGAGTTGTGGTTAAGCGTTGGATCTATGGTTGAACACTAATAAGAGCTGTGTGTTTTTACTTGCAAGAGCTGCGAAGTTGTTTCTACGTTGAGAGCTGCGAAGTTGTTTCTACTTTGAGTGACTGTACATTCATTCTTGGACTGCATTTTCTCCACTGTGTGGGCAGTATATCTCTGTGGAGGGCGCACTCATTATTTTGGACCATTTATTGTTGCTGTAAACTGTGGGCATCTTCTATCGCCCAGTAGTTATTTCCAAGGACCAGCAGACATTCAATTCAAAGAATGTCGCAGCCACTGTAGGAAGAAGTTAAATTCTGAGACTGTCATGATAAGAGGCCGATAACATTGCCAAGGTTTGAAGGGAAACTTCCAGTCAGCTACAGTCAAAAGGCGACCGCCAACAAAGGGCAACTTGGTACCGGTTGATTAAAGTATTCTTCATTTTCAGATCTTTGTTTTCTAATGTACTGCTGTAATGTTGAATTAATTTAGTCTGGTATATTTGCTACTGTTGGTTATTATTTGTGCTGCTGCAAGTTAAGTCACAGACCCAAATCATATCACCAAGCAGCTGAGGTAAATCTTAGTCTGAGTTTTAGTGCATGTATTCTTGGTTTTGAAGTCTCCAAGGCAACGATCTGATCATTAATTGGTAAGATCGATTATAGGTCAGATATTCATCATTTTGGCAGCGATACCCTCCAACCAGCAGCGATCTCTCATCTTGGGCCACTATCTCTCAATTCTAGCAATGATCTATCATTGTGGAGGGCACACACATTAGAAGAGGGAAACAATCAGGTATTTCCATGTTAAGATTTATAGAAAGGCAGAGATTTATGGCTTCAATTAGCATTCCACTCCCTTAGCCACAATGTCTCAAGCGTGGGCAACGATCTCTTAAGGTTAGCAGTGATTCCTCATTTTAGAGGGAAACACAACCAGATTGGAGATCGATTACTCTTGGCAAGGCAAACATCCACCAATATAAGCAACGTGTTTCTTGGATTTGTTGGAGAAGTTTATGTTCACTGTGGAAGAGCTTGTTCACCCAGTCATTTAGTTGTTGCTGCTGCATTGTTTGCGCTTGTAAAAGAATAAGAAACAAGAGTTGGGCATCGTGCTTGCTTGGGGTTTTTGCATATAAACTTATCTACACCAGTTCATGCATTTAGAAGGGCTACTCAATATTGAAGTATAGATTGTCTATTGAAATGATCTACACGAATATATTTCATCATCAACAGGTTACCAGTGCACTTTCACCATCTGCAGGATTGTCCAAATCAACAATATCTCCATACTATTTTTGTAATTGAAGGTTTCTTATGAATATTCTAAAAGAGATAATTGAGCAGAGATTGAGACTATGATCAGCAGTTGTGTTGATGAACAGACCTTTGATGAGCAGCAGTGTGCAAATAAACTTTGATGGATGAACAAGAAGATTGATGTGAAGAGAATGAGCAGCAGAGGTTGATAAGCTGAGATTGACCAGAGACTCATGAGCAGCAGTGAGCAAATGAACCAGAAGTTGATGAGCAGCTGACCAGCAACAGCAGAGATGAGCAGTCTTTGATAACTTGGTAGTATTGAAGAGCAGATATGATGCAACAGTGTTAATCAGCAGTATTGACCAGCAGCAGATTGAAGAGACAAGTGATGAAGTAATGTAACAGTGAGCTTTAATGTAAATGCAAGTTTGACTTGATTTTGAGGTTAGGATACCTCAAACCCTTCTTAGCAAGGTCTAAGAAAACCAGGCAGGGTCCTGGATTAAGAGTAGGTGCTCTATGTATCAGTAGGTGTTGATTTTGCCTAACGGTTGTAGCCGGACCAAAACAATATAAAAAGATTACAAGTTTATATGGTGTGGTGTTTTGTGTTATGATTCTTGTTGAGTTATATGCTATGATGTGTGAATAATATGTTTATGAAAAGTTTATGTGATTGATTGATGAATTGGTAGTTATCTGTGTCAAGCTAAGAAAAGGTTTAAAATTGGCCTTACACTGATTCACCCCCCCTTTCAGTGTCAACATTACGTCCAAGGATAACCTGCGAGCTTCGCCATGATTGATTACATCCGAGGACATGCTACATCACTGATTACGTTCGAGCATCCTGCTTCACCAGGATTTTTCACGCTTGGACAACCTGTCTCATTTCCCATGTGAGATATCACACATCTGTGTATTCTACTTGTTGCCGCCTAATACACACTTTATGATACGGGAAAGTCTCCAACCCGCTTTGTGTGTCCTTGGGGGCAAGTTAGAGCTGGGGACTATTGTCACCACAGTCCACAACTCCTTCGTTTAGGCTTGATCCCAACAGAGACAAGGGGGGTAGTCCCTACGGAATACTAAGTTCCAGATTTATTAATTAATTAGAAATTAATTAAAGGGATCCTTTTAAGGTTACAAAATTACAAGACCAGTGCCTAAATTAAATGGAGTCAAAAGATTACAAGTTACAAACTTACAAAAGAATAAGAATGATTATCCACAGTTGCCTACGCTAAGCAAGATTTACAATATTAACAATATGAACAAATGCTAAAGAATTACACAATATGAACAAGTTATTGTATCAAAGATCAAATGACGGATTACTTTTAAGTTACAAGGTTAAGCAATGCGATTACTTAAGCAAATGAATTAAAGGTGTCACCATATGAGATTGCAAAACTGAAAGAAAATACTTGTAACTGAGAAATGAAAGTGCTTGCAGTAAAAGCCTTGAACAACAAGGCAAAAACGAATAGAATGACCTGTGTTTGTAGGACGTTTTGCAATGCTTCTTGGTTTATATTAATAGATTTTATTAAAGTTGAAGTCTTTGATTAAGTTTTAGATTCGGTGGTGTGACTACCCCGATCTAGAACTTCTCCAGTCAAAGAAGGAATGCTGTTGCGCTCAACAAAGTGGGAACAAAGCCCACCCGTAGCTCATAGGTCAATCCCCAATGCCCCGGTGCTCAACAAGGAGGACGTCGAAGCGCCTAGAGACCACCCACGGTCTGCTACCCCTTCTAGCTTCTTGAGGTCACTGTTTTTAGTTGACAGAAAAGGGCTAGATGGATGCCTATTAAACTAAGACTTCCCTGTCCCCTGGTCGTATCTCGGAGTACCCCGAAGGGTGATAACCGAGTAGAGGAGCAGGATGTGGGAAGTTGTTGTTGGTAAGTTTTAAGATTAAATTTTATCTGGGTGATTTGCATGCAAGGTTTATTTTAAAGCGATCAACAAGATCAACCAAGCTGTATCCCTTATGGGAGGTGCCGGTATTTGATCTTGGACTTGGAAAATAAAATGTTTGATTGTAGTACAAGAAAGAAAGTTATTTTAATTACTTAAGCCCCCACTTCCCCTGTTTTTCATATCCGAATTGAAGTCCCTAAAGGGAGATGACAAGCGGATAGAGGATACACAGGTTTAATGGGTTGTATGATTACTTTTAAAATAAAATGAAATTGCGTAAACAAAAAAAACTTGAAACAACTATTATCCTACTTCCTACTCTACTTCTTAATCTATCTACTTATGGATTACAAATGCTTATAAAACTTTACAGAATACCCCAAGAGACTCTCGTTGGGGTTTACAATAAATCAGGAAAATATGAAAGAGAGGGTTGATGGTTTGAACCCTTTTCGAAACGGTTGAAGTTCGAAGAGATCCTGGGCCTATTCGGGCATCAAATCTCCTTCACTCATGCACAACCTGTCATAAACCAGCAAGCTATTCTTCGCTGGAAATCACAGAAAACACTAAAAAATTGTTGTTAAAAGATTAGTACAAAATTTACAAATTTACATAAAAAATTTGAATGTGAAATATTGCAGAAATAAGAGATTTAAAGGGCTGGAAACTGAGTTTCCAGCCACCTAAACAGTGTTTAAACAGCAGAAATATAAGCCCTAACTAATATATAATAGGTTGGGGCCCTAAAACAAAGGTTATATTCACTATACAGTGAATACAACCTCTTTTCAGGAAGGCTGAAAGTAGATGGCCGAATTTAAAATATGCCGGAATGAAGCCCTTGGAGAGGTCTCCTTGATTGGTCAACCTGCAAAAAGTCTAGATTTGCAAACTATCGTAAGGCTAGTGGAGAATATCTAACACTTCCTGCAAAATACTTTGAAAGATAATGTTAGATCATTCACAAAAGAAAGCAAAAGCACTTTTACTCTCTAATCTCTCCACAAAATACTTTGTGGAGAGCTAACTAGACTAGTACAATAATGCAAAACTAGAACAATACACAAGTTACCTCAAGAGTAGTAGATCATGAAAGAATTTGCAGCATAGTGTCCCTCCAAAGAAATTTTTATTAAATGGCCCAACTAAGGCAAAGCTTCCAATACAAAGTGTAGCAAGAAAATATGAGAGCAAGAAATTTCCGGCAGCATAACAATAGCATGAATGATCCTGATTAATGAGGGAGTGAGACTCTCATTATATAGTTGAGGCAATCTCTAATCTCTTGAAGATAAATGGTTGAGATTAGATCTAGATCTAGGGTTTAATCTCCACCACTAGATCTAGGTATTTGGCTTTCCATTTTTCTCAATTAATCCACACCCTTGGATTAATTTTTAATCAAAGGCCATAATGTTTAATCCATGTCCAAGTGATATTTACCTTTGGATCGAGGTCTTAGACTAAATATTCACCATAGATCTTGCTTTTAGGTTTTAAATAAATCAAAGTAGGCCCACTAGCATAGGTGCCCCTCTAAACATGGTGGAGAACCTCCAAATATGCAAAACGTGGGCTAAAAGTAGCTAGCGCCCATCTCCAAATATGGGGCGTCTCCAAATATGGCGTCCTCTAAACATGTGGAGTCTTCATTATATATGGCGGCCTCCTTTAAAAATGCGCCCCTCCAAATATAATAGCGCCTCCACTAAAATACAATGGCGCCCATTATAATAGCGCCCCTCTATTAAAACGTGGGCCCTCTCCATTGTAGCGTGGGTCCCTTCTTATCTTAGCGCTTCCTCTTTAAATGGCTAGCGCTCTCCAAAATGGTGGCGCCTTATCTTACTAGCGCCTTCCTCCATTTCTAGCGTGGGCCCTTTCCACTTTAGCTGGCGTCCATCCAATCTAGCATGGAGTTTTTTATGGTAGCGCCCCTTTTAACATAGGCTTTGCTCCTCTATTATGATGCGCCTCCTCCATTGGTGGAACCTCCATATAATGGTAGCGCTTCACTATATTTAACATCGCCCCATCAATAGAGTGGGTCCTTCCTTAGCATGAGCGCCTCCTCTATTTTTATGGTGGAGGGTTTAACATTGGCGCCCCCATCTTACTTAGGGTTTGCCACTTTTAAACTTAGCTTTGACTTTATCCATTAGCTTTAAAATAAGAATTTAACCTTAGACTTAGGCTAAATTTCAATTCACCTTAGATTTAATTTTCTCGATTTAATTTTAAAATTTTTCCAATTTGACTTAGGAAAAATTAAAAAATAACTTGAAAATTTAATATCTAGGCCATGGGGGGGTGAAAAAACTTTGGAATAAGTTTTCCTAGGCTTAGGAACCCCCAAACCAATTTACCATGGCATTTTTTGATCTTTTACTTCAAAATCAAAAAATGTGAATTTTGACTTAGGGAAATTAATTAATTCTCCTCAACCACTAATCAGAATGACATGGGACTCGAAGCAGTGGCTTAGGGGGTTTCATAGCAATTAACTTTGCATTCATAGCCCCTATTACAAAATGCCATGCTTGAGCAATTACATTATTACATCAAAAACTAAGTTAATTAATCACCATGGGGTGAAATTAATTAACCAGAAAAAATAAATAAAAATACAACAACACAACGAAACTCCGCTAGACTCTATACAGATGCCTAGCATGGTCATGAATCACACTTTGCAACCTAAGCCACCTCATGGACTTGACTGGTATGACGCCCGTCACCACTTTGGAGGATTTCGAGTGAAAACCAAACCGATTAAACTTGTTTATACAACAAGATCAATTGGAAAGGGAAAAACACTCGATGAGGGGACTTCCCTAACAACCAATTCCATGGTGTGGCATTCGTATCATATGACCCACACTAGCACATAAAATTACATTAATTTTCCCACGCAGGGGAGCGGACATTTCGTTTTACAAAGGGGCAATAGCCCTGCAGGAGTGAAAAAATCCCAAGATTTTTCCAAGGTACAACTTGTACAATTATGTACATCTGTAGACACTGAGAGGGGGGGTGAATCAGTGTAAAGCAATTTATACAATTTTTCTCAGTTAGCTTGACACAGATAACTACCAATACAACATTCCAATATTTTATCCATCATATCATAAACATCTTTCATATCATCATTCACATAGCATAAGCATTTAGATCATCAGAAACCATAACACAACTGAACACAACACAATATAATTTTGTAATCTTTTTATATTATTTGGGTCCGGCTACAACCGTTAGGCAAAATCAGCACCTACTGATACATAGAGCACCTACTCTGGATCCAGGACCCTGCCTGGTTTTCTTAGACCCTGCTAAGAAGTGTTTGAGGTGTCCTAACCTCAGAAGCAAGACAAGCTTGCTTTTACATTAAGGCTTACTGTCATCATACACAAGACAACTCTGTCATATCATCAACACTGCTCTGCTGTAACATTGCTCATCATTCATCTACTGCTGCTCAACATTGCTGCAATAGTCTTCTCAATCTTCTCTGTTCATCATCTGCTGGTCATCGTCAACACTGTTGACCACATCAAGTCATCATGGTCTGCTCAACAAACTCTGCTTTGCTCATTAACCACTACTCAAGAACACTCATCCAACCATAAGTCAAGTCTATTGTTGCCTTCATGCATGAACTGAGTGAAATATCTGATCAGTCATGCTAGTAAACATCAAACTCATACTGGGTATTATCACTACAGTCTTCACTTTGCGTCTGCTCAATTATCATGTCATCATGTGCTCTGATGTTCAAAGATCATGCCAACTCACCAAGAGATCTGCTCATCAAAATATCAAGGATCTGTTCAAGTCATTAGGATTATGTTCTTACTGCTTATACACATCAAGGGTCTTCACATGTCCACTGGTTTATCCATAATATAGTTTCCATAATAAGATTGTCACACAATTGATAATAAACTTGATCTGTATACAAAAAGAATCAACCCCACTGAGTTATGGTCTTTCTTAACATTCTGCAACTTCACCAAGTATCAAAGTTAAGTCATCAATCTGTTGAATCTTTTACACTGAAGTGCGGCTGCCTCAGTTCCAGAAAAGATAACACCATCGAATTCCTCTTAGGCACTGCTTCTCTTCATATAGATATTCTGCTGTTATAATAAGGCTGCTCTTGCCTATTTATCATTAGGGTTGTCAATCATTCAAACAGGCCTCTCTGACATCATAGAGGCATAACCCAGACTTATATACCAACAAAAAACTCACAGAGAAGGATGCAAAGACTCAGAATAAGGTGGAATTGTTGATCACTGAACTGTGTCTCTGTCTAGGGCTTAGAGATCTTTCTGCTCTGTAATTTGAACATATAGGCACTGGATTTTTAGAGCATGGAACAAAAACAATTTATGGAGCTCATATGCTTCAACAACTTGCTACTGCTCAAAAAAAAAAAATCACAACATCCATACTTCTTTCATTCTTGGATCTTCTCCTTGTTTCCTTCATTGCTGCAGAGAACGGTTTAATGATAGGTCTGTTGTATGCCTATGGCTCGCTTGACCAAGTTCAGTACTTTGATATCATGTTGTAGACTCGTCAACCACGGACTCTAAATGTGTGCTTTAAAACAGACCATCACTCTTTAAAATAGCCCGAGTTTACCATGATTCTATATGATTGAGCGTAACATGAAACTTGTTCTTATCCGAAGATAGAGAAGACCACAAGACCCGAATTTTCAGTGCATGATAATTTGTTAAAAACTTTCTGCCAGTAAATACTTGGTGACATGTAACTTCAACGTGACTTGGCAGAGGTCAGATTTCGGATGGCTTCCTTATCAGAGATCAGAGCTCCTAGGATAACACTTCTGCGACTTGCTTCTTACCTGAGATCAGAGGATATGCCTTTCAAGAACTTGCATAGAACAAGCTGAGAACACAAACCTTTGGCCTCGGTTACACCATGATATAAATGCTAAAAAAAAATTCACGCTGAAAATTTCCACGTTGATTGCCAAAAAGATTTCCTTTTGCTGCCACGAGAGTCCAATCACGAATTCTATGTTCTGCTGCAACACCCAGACTCTGTCAACTGTGGAAACCCTCGGATCTGTCCTGTGGATCTCCCAAAACTCTGCTGCCACGAAAATTTTTCCACAAACTCCCAGCAAATACTGCGGCTTCCTCAGAGAATTCTCCCAACGAATTCCAGACAGCCAACAAGAAGAAAAGGGAATATCTCTGAGCAAAAAAAAATTTCCAACGATTTCCACTGCTGTAGCCTTCGGACTGAGACAGCCTCAGTAGACAATCAAAAATTCAGAGCTCACACCCAATTTCTCTACTAAAAATGAAAACGTGATGCCCTATTTATATTGAATTTTCGACCATGATTAGAGGCCGACGTGTAAAAGGTATTTATGAATTTTTTATTATATGAGGGCCGACTTGAAGATATGTAGAGGCCGACTTGTAATTTAAAAAAAATTAACCGTCATCTCTTTTATTTCTGAGCCGACATGAGATATTCATTTTGGAGCCAACATAACAATATGTGAAGAATCTAACTCAGATATAGAAGCAATCACTGAACAGAATCTTTCCTAGCACGTTGTGTTGAGTCAAAGCAATTAAATGAAGACCTTGGCAATCAACTACTGAAGATCATATCAGCAGCTTCGGTATATCATTCTCTGCTGCTACAGGACTGCTGATAAAGGAATCTCGATGCTGCCTTCTTCTTGCTACCAACAAGTGCTAAACTGAGCAAAGCTTTTAGCTCAGTCAAGCACATCCACTTTGAGCTGTATCTCAGCCTTATCTTGCCTATCCAGAGATATGATGATGTTACCACATCATCATGCTACATCATACAGATTGCCTTCACTTATTGTTCCAAGAGCTTCTTCAACGTCTTCAGCAGAGTGGTGGCATCAATGACATAAAGTCCATGTTGGCATCAATGACAATTTCATCAACAACATCTTCATGTACATGGAGTTGCCACTTAGTCGAAATAGGTGGGCAACACTACTCACTCCCTATTTCTAGCATAGAAACATATCGGGACTGATTACATCCAAGGATAACCTGCGAGCTTCACTAGAACTGATTACATCCAAGGATAACCTACAGGACTAATTATGTCTGAATAACCCACGATATTCGCCAGGATTTTACGCTCAAACAACCTGTCTTTGTAGCTATGCTAGAACTTATCACTCCCTCTTTCGAGAGGTCTTGTTCTGGATGACACTAAGTCTTTCTCTGAAGTACACGAACTTCACTCTGGCTATTTCTATCATAGAATCACATTAGGATTGATTACGTCCAAGGATAACGTGCGATCTTCGCCAGGACTTTTACACTCAGATAACCTGTATATTTCCAGCTATGCTAGAATTTGTAACTCCCTCTTTTGAGGGGCCTCGATTTGGATCACATACTGGAGCTTCACTGCTTTTCTCGGATGTCAAACTAAAGAAGAAGCCCCAAGGTGCTCTTCTTCTTAGTGGCGCTGCCTGCCCAATCCGAATCAACATAACCGTGCATGTTAGTCATCTGATTTGTATCATACTTGAGCCCATACTCAATTGTACCCTTCAGGTTCCTCACTAGATGCTTTGCAACAACGAGGTGAACATTTCTCGAACCCATCAGGAACTAGCTCAGGGTGTTCACAGCAAAGCATATGTCTGGTCTCGTATTCGTTAGATACATCAATGATCCAACCATCTGACGATACATCATGGCATCAACCGACTCTGATGAAGCATTACACAGTAGCTTCAAGTTTGATGCCATAGGTGTGGTTATCGCCTTGCGGTCCAACATTTCGAATTTCTTCAGAATCCCCACTGCATACTTTCCATGACCAAGGAAAATCCTATCCGCATTCTGCCACACCTCCATGCCTAAGGAGTAGTGCATCATCCCTAGGTCTTTCATCTTGAACTTAGTGGCAAGTCTCCTCCTTGCATCTTCAATGATTGATTACGTTCAAGGATAACCTATAGGATTGATTACGTCTGAGCAACCTATGATCTTCGCCAAGATTTTATGCTCAGACAACGTGTTTCTCAACCTATGCTAGAATTCATCACTCCCTCTTTCGAGAGGTCTTGTTCTGGATCACACCAAGTCTTTCTTTGAAGTACTCGAACTTCACTCTGGCTATTTTTAGCATAGAATCACATTAAGACTGATTACGCCCAAGGATAACCTGCGAGCTTCGCTAGGACTTTTACACTCGGATAACCTGTATTTCCAGCTATGTTAGAATTCGTCACTTCCTCTTTCGAGGGGCCTCGATCTGGATCACATATTGAAGATCCGTTGCTCTTCTCGGATGTCAAACTGAAGAAGCAACCCCAAGGTGCTCTTCTTCTTAGTGGCGCTGCCTGCCCAATCTAAATCAACATAACCGTGCAGGTTAGTCATTTGATTTGTATCATACTTGAGCCCATACTCAACTGTACCTTTCAGGTACCTCACTAGATGTTTTGCAGCAACTAGGTGAACATGTCTCGGATCCGTCAGGAACTAACTCAGGGTGTTCACAGCAAAGCATATGTCTGGTCTCGTATTCGTCAGATATATCAATGATCCAATCATTTGACTATACATCATGGCATCAACCGACTTTGATGAAGCATTAAACAATAGCTTCAAGTTTGATGCCATAGGTGTGGTTATTGCTTTGCGGTCCAACATTTCGAATTTCTTTAGAATCTCCATTGCATACTTTCCTTGACCAAGCAAAATCCTTTTCGCATTCTGCCACATCTCCAGGCCTAAGAAGTAGTGCATCATCCCTAGGTCTTTCATCTCGAACTCAGTGGCAAGTCTTCTCCTTGCATCTTTAATGAGTTCGTCCTCTCTTGTCGGGAACAGGTCATTGACATATAGTAGGAGCATCACTGGTCTTCCACCTTCAACCTTGAAGTAAAGGTTGGAATCCACTTTACTCTTAGTAAAGCCTAGGCCCATCAGTAAGCTGTCCATCCTGATGTACCATGTCGAACTTGAGGATCTTCTGTAGTCACTCCCTTTGAGGCGGAGCATCATTCTCCCTCTGTACTCTATGTATTGAAACATTATGTACTGGAGTGACAACTAGCTTCCTTTGCTATTGATCTTCTATGTATCCATTTAAGGTCAGTGGATACCAAGATCCTCTATCTTGAACTTTGTTGAAAAGTTCCTCTTGCACACATCTGTGAGCTTGTCGTCCTCTATGGGCTTTCATGTTCAGTCTTGTAGCAAAGGTTAAGATATTCATCACTCTAGGTGATCTTCAAGCTAGAGTGATGAATATCTTGAAGATCACTCTAGCTTCAAGATATCTTCAAGAAGCTATCTTGAGAGTTTGCCTATCATGTGTCTCGACTCCTAGTGGTTGCTCTATGTATACTTCCTCCTCGACTACACCATTCAAGAATGCTGTCTTGATATCTAGCTGGTGTGTCTCCCATCTCATAGCTGCATGTATGGATCTATTGGAAGTGTACCTTGCAACTAGTGCAAATGTCTCCTCGTAGTCTATGCCTTCTTTATGTGAGAAGCCTCGTGCTATGAATCTTGCGTTGTATCCCTCAATGCTTCCATCTATTTCATCCTAGATCTTGTAGATACATATGGAAGACACTACGGACTTCCCTTCAGGTCTCAGAACCGCATCCTAAACATCATTCCTCTTGATCAACTGGTACTCTTTGATCATAGTCCCCTTCCCTTTCTTCTTGGGTACTTCGTCATAGCTGGAAGGATCTGCATCAATGATGTCACTCAACTCGTGTCACATAATTGGAGTGTGTCCAAGGCCTCTTGCTTTCTTTGGAAGTCTCATCATACTATTCTTTATGTTGGATGATCTCTTATGCCCAAGATGGTCTTCATTTCTTGAGGTGGATCTACCTCTCTCTTTATATTCTTCTGAAGCTCTTTCTTTTGCCACAGTGTCTCTGACTCGGGGAGCTTCAGGTTCCTCTTCTGAACTGTCGTCACTTGTTCTTCAGAACGATCTACAAGTCAAGTTTAGTTGCATGATTAGAAACATCTCATAATTTCCAAAACATAATAATAGTGACAAATATATGTCACATAGTCATGCAACTATCTTAGCCAATGATACAACATTCATCCATATCTCGTACACATACAATAACTTCTAGATGCCTTCTACCCCAATGTTATTAAGAGTGTGTACTACTCCTAATATGTCAACAAAGAGGTTTCGATCTAGATAAGTAGCAATGGAATGTTGTATAACATCATTGACTTCTTACCCATCGTGTGCAATTCAATAGTATAAATGCAAACACTCAAACATGCATAACACATCAACTGAATATAAACAAGTGCACAACTAGACAATATCATGAAATGGCAATTGAATACTTATCTTTGTTTGTTTGGTGGGTAGACTCCTTCTTGATCCTTATGTCCTGAAGTCTTCTGCTTCATCATCTTCTTCATTCACAACTGCATTATTTCTTATCCAAATGCTGAGATGGATAAGAGGTTCTTCATGATTTGAATCCTTCTGGATTAGAGTACATATTCCTCATTGCTTGAGGAATCTTCTTTGAATCGTGAGAGCTTGATCTTCGGTTGCTCCCATCTTCTCTTCTCTTGTTATGAGCCGAACTTCTTCTTGTGTGCATTCTTCCCAAAGTCTGCTGAAGGTAATCAACTTCTTTCTGGCACATATTCAAGGTGGTCATAACAATCTTGTTATATATATATATATCATAATAAGATATATATAAAGATATATATATATATATATATATATATATATATTGATATTAATAATTAATAATTAATAAATAGTTATTAGTAAACTATTCTAAAATGATGCATCCTTTCATGGATGGTATCCAAAGTGCCTTTACGATTAATATCTATATAACACTCACTTTGTAATATTTCATCATCCATTCAAATATTTATACATTTAATTATTTGAAGATGGAACATCTTCCTCCCTAGACTTGGATACAGGTTGACTCAATCCGGATACGGATTATCCATTACATAGGATACGGTGTAACATTGGTATCAAAGCTATACGGCCCTTGGCCATTATTTACACTTTGTGTAAATTTAGTTTTTAGGGTTTCTCTAAAATATAGGACATTGTCCTAAAAAGAAAAGAAAAAATAAAACGTAAAAAAAAAAGTAAAGAAAAGAAAAGAAAGAAAAAAGTTAAAAAGAAAAGATAAAAGAAAAAAAAAAGAAGAAAAACAAAAGAAAGGAAAAATAAAGTAAAAAAATAAAAGATAAAGTAAAACCAACACATGGTTTTGCTTTCCAACTTCAACCCAGGCTGCACCCCCCCTCATTCCACCTAGCTCTACAAACAAAAACAATATTAATAAAATAAATATTATTATAATAATGTTAATATTATTATGTAATATTTTAAAACTTATTAATCCAGCTTTTAATAAAACATTTAAATATAATATTTTATATTTATTATTTTATTTCAACACATTAAATAATTATAATAATTATTATTAATTCATCAATTATTTCAAAGACATTAGTTGTCTTTTATTCCTCCATAAGTCAAAATAAACTTCCAAATACACACATTCGCATAAAAAGGACCCAAGCTATGACGGAATTAAAAGACAAACTTGAGAAATTGGAGAAGGACATCAAGGCCCTTGTTGCCAACCAAGAAAAATTCAGAGAAGAGCCGAAAAATAACAAGGCACTTAAGAAAGAAATCGAAGAAGATGTTGTTCTAGTACTAGGAAGAAAACTTGATGACAAAGTAGACATCGTGCACAAGAAACAAAAAGAGTTAGATGACAAGATGTGTGCAATGACACGGAACATAAGCACCATGGCACAGAACTTGAGCATCATGACACAGAACCAAAATACCATAATGGAAATGTTACAAAAACTAAGGTCTAATACAAACCATATCAGTAACTCAGATATGTTGGACCACTATGTTAACAAAAATGAGAGTAACAAAATTGATCAAGATAATAACCAAGACAAGGAGACTAAATATTGTAGGGATGACCAAAATACCAATAATATATTTGATAAAGATGAGCTCGACCAAGATCATAATGAGAGTCAAGCCAGTATCGTTGACAATAAGGACGATACCTACAATGACAAAAGATGGATCCTACAATATGCAAAGGAATCCAAGTCAAAGGAATCATATATCGTAGATTCATCTTCTACCTTAACTCTTCTACCACCCTGGAGAGACCTAAATGCAACACTATCAGGTGACTTCGAGTGTGAGAAGCCTCATGAAACACCACTTCTTGAGATAACTCATAAGGACAATAAAATGAAAACATTACATGATGACATCCTAAGTATCGTAGGACAAATGACTTCTAAAACAAGGCTTGATATGGTCAGTCACAAAAATATTCCTCGTATTCATGTACAAGGAAAATGGGATAACAATAATAAACATAATGGAGTACAAATTCAAGTTACAAATGAAAGGAAGATGACAAACTATTGCGTAAAGACCAAGCACATACCTAATACCAGTTCTAAAAAGGACATAAAGGCATTAATGACATTGTTTCAACACAAAACGAGAATGAAAAGACGACAACAATAATCTAAGTATGCTTTGAGGACAAAGCATCATGAACCGGAAGGCTATGTTATATATATATATATATATCTATATTAATTATTAATATTAATATATATTGATATTAATAATTAATAAATAGTTATTACTAAACTATTCTAAAATGACGCATCCTTTCATGGATGGTATCCAAAGTGCCTTTACGATTAATATATGTATGGCACTCACTTTTTAATATTTCATCATCCATTCAATTATTTATACATTTAATTATTTGAAGATGGAATATCTTCCTCCCTAGACCTGGATACAGGTTGACTTAATCCGGATACGGATTATCCATTACACAGGATACGGTGTAACAAATCTCTTCTTTTTCTTTGACTGCTTCAAGTCGTTCCTTGAATTGAGCAACCATTTTTCAACTGGTTCCTCAATGTCATTTTTCGATTGATGTTCTTTCCTTCGAACAACTTCGTCAAAGCATTGAACTATTCCTTTGGTGTCTTCAAGGATGACACATGAGGGATGAGATGATCCTTAATAGAATCTGCAATGATTCTCTTAGCTCTAGTCTTAGCCTCATCTCCCTTCAGGCTCTAGAACTTCCTTACTGATATACTGATCCAAGTCATTTTCTTCAAGGATCAGGGAGGTCCTATACTTTCATGCTTGGAAGTTGTTAGCTTCACCTAGCTTATCATCAAGCTGGGTGTGATGATTCATTTTGAAATGAGAACCTCAAATGGAAATAACAAGGATTTAGATCATACCGATTTGAGGTGTTCGACCTGGCTCCAGAGCTGTGGCTGTTCTAGCATTTTTAGAGAAACCCAAATTTCCCAAATTTGGAATTTCAAACTTTTGATTGGATAGAAAGATGCGCCTCTTCAAGGTGAGTTGTCCAATGCACTCCTTTTCTGAAAACAGTGGTGGGAAGCTTTCAGAACAGAAAGCCCTAGTTTCTCCAATTTCTTCTACATAATTGTCTGATATTGACTCTGCTGTATCTCCAAAGTTTCTGCTCCTTACAATTTGAAACTTCACATTGAGATAGCCTGATTTGTCTTCTTTCCAACCTGGGGGGTTGGAGCATAATTGGATTCTTCAAGTGGGACTTATGTTGAGTTTCCCAAGGTGACTGTTTTGAGGACTGTTCAGCAAAGCAAACTTGTACGGACTGCCATGTGTCATTGTTTCACATTTGGGTTCTGAAAAGTGGACCACAGAAAATACAGTCTGTGCTTTACTTGCAACATCTTGCGAAATTTCATTTGGACCTTCCTAGCCTGAGATATAACAATTCTCCCTAGGTCACCTGTTTATGACTGTATTCTAGAGGAGGATGGAACCCTGATTTGGAGGAATCATATCTTCTGAAGTATAACAAATCTGAGGCTGAAACTTTCACACAAGGTACAACAAGTTTTCATCTTCGGCCTGTAAAAGTTTCGGCTACTGATCCATCTCCAATCTTGGGTTATAGCGAAAGTGCCAAGATGACTAGATTTAGTTTTCTAGGTTTTCAAGCATGAAACCCTAATTTCCAGTAGCTGCCATTGTAGCTGTATTTCGGTTGCACAGTGCCTTCTTTTAGAGTGGCTCTGATACCATGTTAGTTTTTCTAAGTTGATTTGCTTATGATCTTTATCTGAAAGATTAACAAGCACAACAATACATCAAAGATACACAAGACACAAAGATTTTCATTGGGCAAACCATAAAGGAGAAAACCCTGCAAACTTTCTCATAATAGTTCCGTCCCAAAGACAAGATGACAAGATAGAATAACCCAAGAACAATATGTCTGCAACAGCTCTTTGTCCCTCCTCTTCCTCTCTCTCCTAAAGCGCACATGAGAGAGCACGTGAGTGTATGGCAAATGAGGAGGGCGCCACCCTATTTATCTAAGTTGCCAAGAAACTTGGGTACGGGGACGGGGACGCCACTTTTTGAAACAGGGGACTTGGGTACGTCGGGTACAATATATATTATATGAAATAAAATATTAAATCATTTTCACTAGTATTCAATTTCAATAAGTAACATGCACATTGATTCAAAGTTCATAAATCATTGATATAAATTTGAAATTACATATGAACCTTAAGTATAAACATGATATCATATAATCATAAGACATAAACCAAGTGGAAATTCAGGTTATTGTTTGCATATTCATATCAATCATGATTCATCATTCATGATATATGTCCAATCACAATGTCATACACCAATAGGCAACAAGTCTACATCCAAAATTCAAAATGCAAAAAACATTGAACAATGAATAGCTTAACCACACAAATTGTAGCTTGTTTGAGCTTCAACTCTCGAGCATGCTGCATTATAAAGTCACCAGTTTTGAATACAGGATGTAAAAAAATGATTATTGGTTATGAATTAAGCTTTTTAGATTAAATTGCCAGACTGGCTCATGTCTTCCACATTTTAACTGTTTCTTTTGGTTGAAGTTAAATTTGTCATTGTCATTTAATTGAATATGTGTATGTTTGTATTATGTAATCCCTTGACGTGTTGGGATATCCTATATTGTGAACATTTGAAAGTCATTTTTGGCATTAGTCATTAGTGGTTGAACTTTGATATCAATTTATAAGTAAATGATTAAAAGTAAATGTGCAAAAAATTAGAGACATTTGCTCTCTAATTATATTCTAAAAGATATTTTATAGAATGCTTTGTACATTGATGACATTTGGAAGTTTAGATTGTTTTATTTGAACTAGATTGTTCTATTTGGGCTGCAGCTGAGACACAATGGTCATGGTTGTATCATTGTTTGGCATCATTCATTAGTGGTTGAACTTTGACATCAATTTACAAGGAAAAATGTGCAAAAGATTAGAGAGAATTGCTCTATAATAAAATTTAAAATATTTTTGCAGCTTCTCCTCTCTTTGCCGTCACAGGCTTCGACTGAAGACAAAGTGTGCGTTGGGAGAGTGGAAAGGCCCGCAGGGTGTTAAAAGGGTAGGGGGACCTGTTGCCCACCTATTTCGACTAGGTGGCAACTTCATGTACATGAAGATGTACATAATTGTACAAATTGTACCTTGGAAAAATCTAAGGATTTTTCACTTCTGCAGGGCAATTGCCCCTTTGAAAAACGAAATGTCTGCTCCCCTGCGTGGGAAAATTAATGTAATTATATGTGCTAGTGTGGGTCATATGATATGGATGCCACACCATGGAACTGGTTGTTAGGGAAGTCCCCTCATAGAGTGTTTTTTCCCTTTCCAATTAATCTTGTTGTTTAAACGATTTTAATTGGTTTGGTTTTTCACTCAAAATCCTCCAAAGTGGTGACGGGCGTTCTAACAGTCAAGTCCATGAGGTGGCTAAGGCTTCAAAATGTTATTCGTGACCATGCTAGACATTTGTATAGAGTCTTGCGGAGTTTTGTTATGTTGTTGTATTTTTATTTATTTTTTCTAGTTAATTAATCTCACCCCTTGGTGGTTAATTAACTAAGTTTTGATGTAATAATGTAATTGCTCAAGCATTGGCACTTTGTAATAGGGGCTGTGAATGCAAGGTAAATTGCTATGAAACCCCCTAAGCCACTACTTCGAGTCCCATGTCATTCAGACAGGTGGTTGAAGAGATAGACCAATTTTGGTCAGGAGGGGTCTATCTCTCCTAGGGAATTAATTAATTTCCCTAAGTAAAAAATTCATATTATTTGATTTTGAAGGAAAAAATCAAATAATGCCATGGTAATTTGGTTTGGGGGTTGCTAAGCCTAGGAAAATTTATTTCAAATTTTTCCACCCCCCCATGGCCAAGATATGATATTTTCAAGTTATTTTTAATTTCTCCTAAGTCAAAATTGGAAAAATTTAAAAATTAAATCTAAGGTGAAATATTTATTTAGCCTAAGTCTAAAGGTTAGATATCTATTTGGAGCAAGTGGCTAAAGTCAAAGCCAAGTTTAGAAGACTAAAGTGGTTTAAACCCTCACTAAAGGGGGCGTCCAAGTTTAAAACCCTTGCTAGAGGGGGCGCTAATGTGATAAAAGGCAATCTAAAGAAGGGTGGCCAAGTCTAGAGGGCGTTTTAGGTGGGCGCTAGTGTGGAAACACCTCCAAAGGTAGCGCTAGGGTAAACCCTCACTAAAGGGGCGCATGCATATGAAAGGGCCCACATAAGGGGGCGCTACATGAAATAAAGGGAGGCGCTAGCCATATAGAGGAGGCGTCATATAATAAGGGAGGCGCTACCATTTTAGTAGGGCGCTACCAAATAGAAGAGGGCGCTACATTTGGAGAAGGGCGCCTAGCTTGGGCCCACTCTAAACCCTAAAAAACAATCTAAGAGGGCGCCTTGGTCAAACCCTAGATCTAAGGGTGTGGATTAATTTAGGCATGGATCAAGCACTCAAGCCATGGATTAAGAAGGTGCCTAAGTCATTTGATTGGTTGAGAGTGATGCAAAGTCAAATACCCTAGATCTAGTGGTGGAGATCTAATCTTGGCCGTTGATCTTCAAGGGGTTGGGGTTGCTCCTCAACTATATAATGAGGGTCTCACTCCCTCATTTGATGACATCTCTCATGCTATTGTTATGCTGCTGAAATCTTTCCCCATTCTCCTCTCATATTCTCTCAAGCATTTGGCCCAAGCCTCTTGCTATTTTGTATTGAATCTTGCCCTAGTTGGGCTATAATAGAAGAAAGCTTTGGAGGGATATTGTGCCGTCATTCTACATTTTATGCATCTTTTGGTGAGGTAACTTGCATATATACTTATTTGATTTGCATTTGTATTAGCTTAGATAACTCTCCACAAAGTATTTTGTGGAGGGATTTGTAAGTAGAAGTATTTCTGCTTCCATTTGTGAGTGATTTAATAAGATTTATCAAATTATTTTGGTAGATTTAATGGGTACTCACCTCTTTGCTTACATTTTGCCGTTCTCTCATAAGTTTGTTTATAGGTTTTCCAATCCAAGGACATTCCTCCAAGGGTTTCCTTTTTCGAATTTCATTTCGGCCATTTTTCTTTTCCTATCCTGAAACTGGGTTTTATTCACTGTATAGTGAATATAACCCTTGTTTTAGGGCTCTCACCCAATATATATTAGTATAAGGTTTTAAATCTGCTGTTTATAAGTCATTTTCAGCCTAAAAACGTTCATTTTTAACCATTAAAATTTCAGTTTTTCCATTTTTTAAAGTTCAGATTTTGCTGTAAATTTTCTGGGTTTTACACTAGTTAATGCTAACTTTCTGTTTTAGTTTTCTGCAGTAATTTCCAGCAAGTAAAGTTGCTGGTTTTTTGCAGGTTTATGCACAGAAAGAGGGGGTTATGCTGCCCTAAATTGCCCAGAAAAAACCCAGAAAAATTTGGTCCAAAAGAGGCCCTAAACTACACTTCTTCTCTCTCTTCTATAACATTGTAAACCCCAAATGAGAAGTTCTCTTTGGGGTATTCTCTGCTGTAAATCTGTATATGAGTAGTGTAGAGATAACTGCTTAGATTTATTTTGTTGCAAGTTATTTTTCTGTTTACCCACCTATCTCTGTGACAGACCACCATCTCTGTTACAGAGATTGTTGTGTGGTTAAGATAATCAGTTTTATTTTTCTGTTCACCCACCATCTCTGTTACAGAGATTGTTGTGAGGTTAGTTTATTGTTTTAGCTAGTTCTATTTTCTGTCAAAGGGGTAATCATACAACCCACCTATCCGGTGTATCCTCTATCCACTTGTCATCTCCCTTTAGGGACTTCAAGTTGGGTATGAAAAGCATGAAAAGTGGGGGCTTAGTTTAATTAAAACAACATTTTTCTTTTTTCTTCTACAATCCCTCACACTTTATTCTTTCAGTCCAAGATCAAGTACCAGCACCTCCCGTAAGGGATACCGCTTGGTTGATCTTGTTGACAATTTAAAATAAACCTTGTATGCTAATCACCAAGATTAAAATTTACCCTCTAAAATTAACCAACAACAACTTCACTAGCCCCTGTTCCTCTACTCGGTTATCATCCTTCGGGGTACTCACGAGATACGACAGGGGATAGAGGAGTTCTAGTTTAATAGGCATCCATCTAGCTGTTTTTCCTGTTGATTAAAAACAGTGACTCGGAGGCGACTTGGGGTACAAGACCGTGGGGGGTCTCTAGGCGTTCTACGTCCTCCTTGTTGAGCACCGGGCCATTGGGGTTTGACCTGGGAGCTACGGGTGGGCTTTGCTCCCACTTTGTTGAGCGCACCAACATTCCTTCTTTGACTTGAGAAATACTAGATTGGGGTAGTCACACCACTGGTTCGAAAAACTAAACTTCAAGAGGAAAAACCTCTAATAAAATTTATTAAAATTTACAAGAGACATTGCAAAACATCCTACAAACACAGGTCACTGCTATTTATCTTTGCCTTGCTGTTCAAGGTTTTTACTGCAAGCACTTTCACATTTTATTTCACTACAAGCTTTACACTTTTCAGTTACAAGTATTTCCTTTCAGTTTCGCAAACTCTTGTGGTGGCATCTTTAAATCATATTGTTTAGTAATCTGTAGATCTTGTGTAACACAATTGATTAATTTCATTTCAACATTTTTTGGGTAAAAGCTTAATAATTGTTCCTTTTATGCAATCTGTTCATAACATTTGATACAACTGTGGATATTGTTAATACTGCTTAACTGCTTATTCATTATTGTTTATATTGTTCATAGTATTCATTTGTCCATATTGTAATATGGTTTGATTGGGATAACACCTAAACTGTGGGTTAATTAACTTAAGTTTCAATTTCATTTGTAAATTTGCAAAGTTGTATTTTATCCTTAGACTCCATTTGATAATAGGCACTAGTCTTCATTTATCTCAAGGTCTGCTTGTCATTAAAAAGAAATCTTTGCATTTGCATGATGCTTGTCATTCCTTAGGTTATATAAAGTCTTAGCCTCACAATCTTAAATAAAAAATCCCTTTAACTAATAGTTAATAAACTTAGGAATATTTTCTTGTAGGGACTACCCCCTTTGGCTCTGTTGGGATTTGGCCTAAACGGAGGAGTTGGTAGACTGTGGTGACAGTGGTCCCCAGCTCTCGCTTGCCCCCAAAGACACACATAGCAGGTTGTGACTTTCCTGTGCCTTAAGTGTGAATTAGGCGGCAACAGGACCCATGCCCACCTTGTCCCTCTTCTTAAAAGGAAAAAAAATATAAAAAAATATTTTTTTTTAAAATTTTCACAAACATAAGTTTCCTCGAAGTCCCCAAAGTCCTCGAAGTTTCCTCGAAGTCCCCTGAAGTCCCCTGAAGTCTCCAAGTTTCCTGTTTTTTGTCAAAAGGTTTTCGGTACTCGAGGACTACGATGGGGACTTTAGGGGACGTATGTGAGGTCCCCGACCCGGTTTTCGAGGCTTGGGGACGGTACCCTGGACGGGGACGTGAACCCAACCCCTGGGGACGGGTACCCCGGCAACACAACTATTTATATTCTTCTGTTGAGTAACTAACTCAACTAAGTAGGTCGGCTAGGCAACCTTTGGGGCCGAGCTACCTAGGAAGACACAAAGTACATTTTTCCTTTATTTAACTTGGGGACTGTTGCCCCGACTTACAACAGAGGGTTTACCTCAGTGACCATACACAATGATGACATCCCGAAAAGAGGAACACACATCTCCGATTGGGGTACAACAATATACAATAGTAATATACATCATAATATCTTCCGAAGTTACAATTACAACAACAAGCCATAGATGTCCTCTAACAACCTGAAACTATTTGCTAAATAATTGAACAGCTGCATCCTAAATTAACACTAACACAACAAACTAGAGCAGAAAATCAAGCAGGGAATCAAGGAACTAATGTTATTTTATCATGAGCCAGCTACTCAAGGAATTATCACAACGATCTAATCTCACATGGTTGTAGCTTTTACAATCTTCCAATATTAATTGTGCACTGCATCTAATTTTGTCTATCTGAATATTTGCTTATTCATATCTTTTTAAAATAATGGGAATGGGAAACTTTGAAATGTTGTAGTTTTCACAGATCATGAGATGTGATTGCTGAGAAAACAATGGGCATCCTATGCACAAAAAACTTTCTCATACCGTAGCTCTCAAAGGAGGCTGTTTTCTTTATCCTTCATTCTTTTTGAATTGATCTCTCAAAGTTGAAATGCTGGAAATATAGGTAGCAAAGATTCCATTATAGGGTTTTAAGATTTGCTGGCCGGTTCAACATTCCCATATGTCTTTGTCGATCTTTCTGATCCTTGATTGCAAGTATTTCTTATCTTTTTCTATATTTACTTACCATGCTTCTTGAATTGCATATTTTTTGCAACAGACAGATAATGTCCTCCATCTGTTTTGAAAAATAATCATGAAGAATTGGATGGAGGAAGATATTGAAGAAATGTTTGTTTTGTTTGTCTTTTGGATTAGTTTTATGAAGATACAATAGTAACAAAGATTACAAGTCAAGGCTACATTTATAATGGATATTGTGAGCTGAGAAAGATCAATTTTAGCATTTCATTTGAATGGAGGACCTGCAGTAGGAAAGAAGATATCAGCCTAACAGGATATTTTATGGAGTTTTATTAGAAAAATATTATCCTATTATCTATGATAATGTCTATCCTCATCCCATGGCAATGTTTCAAGTCAGAGCATGTATGAGAGATCTTTTTCGTCATCCAACTTTGCAAAATAAAGAATTCTATTGTATACATCATGGTTTTCATGCTGAAAGATAAGGTGTTTCTTCTATGAAGGTGAACTTATCAAATAAATGCCTTATCCTGTCACTGTCTTTTACTGAGAATAATGCACAACTTTCTTTAAAAGGAAGGAATACCAATTTTCATTGGAAGACACATAATATAAGTTGAAAATTATGCATCTAATTTTTTAGTTCTAGAGATTCCAATAATATCTGACGGTCAGAAAGATTGATATAACATTTGACTGTTTATACCTATGGGCTTAGGTGGGTGGAATTCCTGAAGGCCTTCCAAGTTTTTCAGTCCCAAAATGCTTCGATTATGTAAAGCGCTTAATTCCAACTGCCCTTCTTATAACTGGTGTGGCAATCCTGGTAAGTGGAAATTTTTGAGTTGTTATTTGTCTAGTTTGGATTTCATTTTTTTTCCGTAAAGATGAAACCAATGTTTTCTTCTATGCACGTGTCCCATTATTTTCAGGAGTCGGTAGGAATTGCTAAAGCACTTGCAGCAAAGAATGGCTATCAACTGGATTCAAATCAAGAAGTAAGGGTTCTGAAATCCTTTAAATGAAGAATGTAGAAAATGTTTCAAATAAATGCCTTTTTTTTTGTAAACCATAATGCTTTTGGGCCTTTCGAGCAGATGTTGTTAGCACTATTTATAGAAGGTACTAGTATATTCTAGCTCTATTATATACTCAAGCCATTCTTAATTCTAGGTATGGTTCATATGTTGTATTGGAGTGCCCTCAACATTAAATTTTTTTATAATTGGATAAGAAAAAATAAGGTAATGGAATTAATCTCTACGAGTGAACAAAAGAATAGGTCAATTGATAGAATCTAGTATAGCCACTGCCCAAGAAGCAAGAGTAATACCACTTTAAATCTCAGACGTAACGTATTTCACCTTTTATTTGAACAGCCTCCACAGATCTTGAGACCTACTCCAGTTAGCATGCCCCTTTCCACAAAATCTGAGCATATTTTTATCCATGATGCCCATATTGCCAAAACTAGCTAAAAAGTCACTGTCGAAATAAGCCAAAATAGACTGTAGATCAGAATAGCTATAAAAATAATATCCACTTTCAAAACCAGTTCACATCAATTGGAGTTTGCATGACAAAGATATGGCCCTTTGAAGTTTCACAAGCATCATAAAATTGCGATGATTAGCTAAAATACCCTAAAATTTGCTTCAAGTTGCAAAAATTCATTTAATGCCCATATCAGCTCTTTAGGTCTTGTTAACACCCATTTTGCATGGGTGTTCACATGTGATTATTATCACAATCTTAAGCTAAGGTGTGACATATTGACAGAGATTTTATGCCTAGAGTCTTGGTGCTGCAGTTTTGCTTTATAACATGATGAGATAGTGATGCGTGGATGGCCTAGTTGATGATGACCCCTTAGTCTATGAATTCTCATGATATAGTAGTGTGGGCGATGTTGATCTTTTAGGAAGATTGGCTATTGTGGATTGGAGGGTTTGGTATTGTACTTCATAGCACATTGGCCTTTTTTTGGTGGGGACAAAGAACCCCCCTTGACCTCTTGTTGCGGTTGAGGAAGTTGTACATGCCAAGCTAATAGAAGAGTGAAATCAAAGGGCTTGAGAATTGAACTTGAAGGTAAGTGGTTTCCCTCACTGTCTCCTTTCTCGGACACGAGGAAATTTCTCTCAAGGGGTATTCCCCTTGAAAGAGATTGGTTTGGTCACGACTCTACACTCTTCATTTAGTTTAAGTCAATAGGTGACTGACTTCAAGCTCTCAAAGCCAAATGGCGGTTGTTCTCCCTCTCCAATAGGATGTTCCAAGATGTCAACTGTTGTCACATCCATAGTAGCTGGGGATACCATGATTGCAGACCAGTTTTGAGCATATTCCTGAGCCAGTCCTTTGCTATGTTATAAATGAGATCAGTAGTTGATGAGTAGTTTATTGATGTCACTCATTCATTCAATGGATCCAGAGCATGTGCATCTCCAGTTTCATGCCATGATTCAGCCTCATGACCTTAAATCGATGACTGAGTTCGCCACTCGTCACTATTCAGAGTAGACACGATGACAATGTCCATGATATATACAGTAGCAGTATTCCAGTGACATTCAGGTGTTATAGGATGCGGACTCAGGCATATGATCCAGTATGCATATGGTTTGTGCACTTGGATATTTGTTGTGCTCCTTTACTTAGTTTAGTAGCTTGACTTGGTGTATGGTGGTTATAACTTGGCAATATTGTATTTTGCCTTTATTGTTGGTTTAGAGTAGGAGTGATTCAACCATTCTGACTGAGAGGGTCTTGTGTATACTCATTGGTCATGCCCTTTCATAGTATGGACTTGGTCATTTCCCATAGGGACTCTGCTTGCTTGTCATGACATCATTTTATCACTTTCTCCATCCATCCGCAATCTTCAATATTTGACTTTGACCTTGACTTACACCTTGACTAGTGATATTGAGGATTTCCCTCGCCCATACACTTGTGTTGGATAGATTCCATGTTCACCTTGTGTCTAGGTGCTGTTTTTTTGTGATTCTTACCACAGGGATTATTCTCCTCTAGTCCTCGAAACCAAGTAGTCCTAACAAAAGTGTCCTTGGACACTAAGGAATCGAAACCTAAATGTCATATCCAAATGGATGCTAAATCAATAAAAATAGTGTTGCTAAACACTACTGTAAATACGTTAAATGTCTTTCGTAGATGGTCAGTTGCCAGGAGACGAGCACTCATCCTTTGTATGATGTGAGGTTGTTTGCCTCTACAGGGAAATAGGTGGTCACTCCATCCCACCTATGGACAATGGCGAGCAATGGAGGTCATACCGAGCCATTATCTGAGGCCCACAAGGCTATTCAGGGAACCTGCTCTTGGAGAATAGCTAGTGAAAGTTGATTTAAAAGTTAAATTTAAATGTTATATCTTAAAGTGTGCAAAAATGAGTGTGAATTAATTGTAATAAAGGTTGCTTGTCTAGAGTATATTGGAAACATTCACATCATTCCACCCTGTTATGTTGCACCTGTACCCAACGCACCTTCAGATGTGCAGCAGGGAGAGAGGGGCCATTTTTCGACCAGGATGGGTGTTATTTAGCAGTGGTGGTCATGGTTGTTAAAGTTAGTGCAGCTGCGAGACCCATTCTCAGGGAGGATGGTACCCTAGTCAGTTAACTAGGGCAAAGTAAGACCCTAGAAGGTACCCTAGGGCCCCCAGTAGTCTCCTGGGGTTCTTGGTCTGGGACCAAGCAGGTTGATGCCATGGCAAAGTCCCTAACATGTGGTTAGGCCCCTATATGTCTCTAAGGTATTATAGTCTTGAACCAGACAGTTTCTTTGACACGATGTCCAAGCAGATTCTACAGGATGAGACAGAGACTTCCTGGGTCTGGGACCAGGTAGATTCTTTGTTTGGGACCATGCAGTTCCTACAAGAGCACTCCTGGTCAGTTAACCAGGTGAATCTTGGTCAAGTTGACCAAGATGATGATGTGTGATGTGCTCTCCCCTAATCGTTATTGCTAGGTTATTTCTCAAGGGACTAGCCACCCCTTGATGATATCACTAGTAACTAACCCTTAGGAGTGGTATTGAGGACCAGAGGATCACATCATCCAGTTTGGATCTTCCCCTTATATAGTGTTGATAAAATATATGAAACAATGTACCTTGAGAGACAGAAAAAATTAAAGTCCTTGGTCTTGTTGGTCCTTTGGGTTAAATGGGGTTTGTTTGTCCACCTTGGACTTTTGCGTATGAGGGTTGTCTTACCTTTTTATTATGACCCCTTTGATTGACTTATGGTCCCTTATCTTACTCGGTCCTAGCACTCTTATTGTGTGTACCTTTGCTATATGACTTTTACCTTATGGTTTTTATTTTTGGACTATTGGTACAATATCCTAAGTCAACTTTATTGTATGGTTTTATTTTATAAAACTATTGGACCATTTTTTTATTTATTAGACCTTTGTACCATTGTTTATGATTTTGTTTTGGACCATTTTATTTTATGGTTTTATTATAAGACCTTTGGACCACTTTATTTGGTACCTTTTCTAAGTTAACGTAATTGTATTTCTTTTTTTAATATAGCCAAGACCCTTATAAAAATATTATTATTCAATGTGTTTGTCAAGAGAAGAAGTCGTATCTTATCGCTGTTGGACACAATGGCCACCCTGAGAGGGGGGGTGAATCAATGTGTGAGCAATTTATAAACTTTTTACCTTCTTTTGATCAATCAGAGTATATCAATAATTATGTCATCAATTGCATAATAAAATTCATTATAAGTCATAAGCACAACATCATATCAAAAGAGACACAGGAATATATGTAATTTTGATTTTTATTTATTGTACATGGAAGACTACAATCTTTTCGATTACAATCAACACCAACTAATGAAAAGAGCACCAACTTTCATAATAGGACCCAACTTGGTTTTCTTAGCTCCAACTAAGGGTTTGGGGAGTCCAATCCTCAAGTACAAGTCTTAGCTTGCATCAGTCTCTGCTCATGTGCCTCTGCACATAGATCTCCGCTGGTCAACTTCTGCTCATCACTTTACTCATCAATCTTTGGTTATCAATACGGCTGCAACACTCTTCTCAATCTTCTCTGTTCAGCAACACCTGCTCTTCATTAGGCATCTGCATATAGGTCTGCTCTTATCTGTTCTCATCAAAGCGTCATCTTTGCAAGGCATAGAATTAGATCAATACACCACTGTTTTATTGCACATTCACTGTATGTCACCATAGTGCACACCACTATATCACTTCCTTAATGTATACTGTTACTTGTCAATGCACACCTCACTGTATAAATATACTTGTACTGTAGATGAACTCAACCATTGTATATACTATCAAGGTATGTGACAAGTGTAGGGGTATCATCACATCACAGTAGAACATCAATATATCACCATAGGACTTAACTTTATCTGTGTAGTAGCTGTGGACATGGAGTAACTCAGATTGCAATTGTTTTTTAGGAAGAACCCTAAACACTGTGTAACCATGCAAACTTGGATTGTGAGAGCAAGTGCTGTAGATGTCAACAGAGGCAGCCAACATTCAACCTTCACACACCCTTGTAGTGTATCAATGCTCAGTTAAAAGCCCTTTCATTGGCTGTACATCACTGTGCATGCCACTTTCAAGCTTGACTGTGCATAAAATACCGAACTTAGACTTGTGTATGTGTAGTGGCTTACTCTCTCTCCATTTGTACCCAATGAGTTATCTTTGTAGTGGCTTAATCTATGTACTGTGTGCTTGTAATAAATCATCATTACCAGACTTATTACTGTACATGCTTCATATATTCACATCATTATTGTTCCAACTTTATCATCAATATACCACTGGATAATTGCATGCATCATCTTAGCTCATAACCAATTGCAAATTTTGGAAACTGTTTTGGAACTAATTGTGTCCATGATCAAACTAGGACTGTTTTAGGCCGAGTAGAATAGACTCACCATCAAGTCTGCATATTAGGGTCTGTGCATGCTGCTCCAACACTGTTTGACTGCTGCAATAAATTAGGGCCTCCACGAGATTGCCCAATCCACTTGCCTCTCATTCTCCAAAGTGTTTACTGGTTCATTTGTTGATTAGGACAGTCATCAAAACTCGGGTCCTTTGCTACTGCTAGCACTTGCGTTTTGTTTGTGATGAGAGTAGTGGAAACCTTGGATTAGGGCTGTGTATAGAAACGTAGCATTAGCCTCCAAAAATCCTAGATCATCTCTAAGTGTGTACTGTTGTAGTAGCCCTAAACATCAATGAGAGCCTTCCATACTTGGACTGGTATACTATTGCAGAAAGGTAAGAAAAGATCTCCTTGGTCACGAGTTTTTACCTCAGCAAATACACTTCCTTACAATCCTGTTGGATAATTGCTTTGACCCCATGCAAGTCCAACATGGGACTGCCACCAAAAGAAGCAAAAACAAAAAGACTTCTATGTGCAAAGAAACTTGGGTCCTCTCCTTGCTGCAGCTACCACAAATTTCCTCAGTCACGGCTGCTTCAGTCAGCGAGCACTTCTCTCACCTCAACGTTGGTTGTTTTCATAGATCAAGAAAAAAAACGGTTCTACTGCTCCAACAGCTGCGAATTCACCTCGGTCCACTTCTTTTCACAGTCAGCAAGTTCACTCCATCTGCCCATTCGTTTTTTTTTTTTTGGAGTGTGCAAGGATGTGTTTAAATACACATTAAAGTGGACATGTCTTTGAATTTAGGGCCAACTTCAACAAAGTGAGGATGGTAAGAATTTTAATTTTTAATTTTGTGATTTGAATTTTTAATTTTGACTTCAAATTGTCATACAAACCCTTCCTTCAAGGGTCAAACCCTACCAAAGAATTGCTTGTATTTTCTTTGCCACATAATAGGGTGTCCACCAGATAAGCCATATGTATGACCCCATATGTATGACCACATATTTAACAAGCGACAAGGGCTTCATTAAGGATCCCACCATCAAGATGCGATGTCACCATCCATATTCACAAGGGGTGCGCTTCAATACACATGCCACGGTTCAACACCACCTTCACCCCATCATCAACAAGTGTGTCCATGTGTCATCACATGTGTGTGGGTGCCTTCATTACGTCATCATGTAAGCAATGGGATTCATGACCTTTGCAAGGGCATCAAGGTCTTCATTAGGGTTTCCAAGTTCTTCATGGGCTTCCAAGGATATGTTCATGAGTTTGTAATATCCCAAATACTGAGATTCTCTAATGTTCTATGATAGTGCTGACTCATACACTCAATCTCATACAAATTTGCAAAATAATTGTGCATGCAAACTCGCCATGTAAAAATGCCCTAAAATATAGCTGAATTAGGGTTAGGGTTTTGCAGAGAGAAATTAAAAACTTACCATTGATATTGTGGCTGATAATGACTCTAAAGATAGCTGCATGCATAAGGATCCAGATGGGTGGTCTAATAATGCTCTTTTCCTCCGGTGCTACCGCTCCGCAGTATTGTAAAAACCCTCTAGACTGAAGGTGATGTTTTTGTTGGAGGAGAGGTCCGTTCGTGTTGAAACTTTCTAAGCTTGTCCGTTTGCTGATGCCGGAGAGATGGCCTGGCACATGTGGAGGTTTGGCTACCTCTAAGTGCCCTAGCGAATTGATTGGCAGTTCTGCTGCTCATGCCCCCAACTGATTTGTTTGGCTGATAGCTGTTCCAGGTTAGCAAACTGATGGCTGATAATCACTGCATAACGTAGGATAAGCCTACTGAGAAAGGGGAAGCTGACATGTGGAGGAAAGACTGGGTTTTGTGGTCCCAGCGAATCCATCTGTGTTTTCCCTGCTATTTCCGACTGCAAAACGTGGATCTGCTAATAACCCTTCGGAATGTGTTGGATCTTCGAATACTGTAGTATATGATGGATGCAGTGGATAAACCTGGATGATCTATCCCAATAAGAGACTAGGGCAGATATCTCACTGCCAAACCCTCGCTAGCTGAAGACACCGTCTCCAACCCCAACTGTCGCGGCTGCACGCTGTACTGTTGCTTGAAACTCCAAAATCAATCAGCAATAACATTAGCTATCTCCTTTAGTCCCATAGCCCTTCTTAAATAGATCTTCATGTGCTTTTAGGGTTTGCATGTCACTTTTAGGGTTTATGCTTCACTTTTGCATGCATGCAATTCTAATTTGATGTTGACTTTAATACTAACTAAACAAGGCCTACATGCTCTGCATGCTTTAGAATACGAACTCTGATGGCCTTCTTTCTACACCGATGACTTAATAATACTGAATTGATGTACCTTTCTGCGCCTAGTGCTATTAGTCCTCAATTATTCCCTTTTATAAAAAATAGAACATTCCAGTCCTCCCTCACCAAAGATTGCTTGTTCTTAAGCAATGCCAACGCAACTCCACAATCAATCAAACTAAACCAACTGAATTTGGGGATGATCCTAGGGTCCCAAATTATCCTAGGAGATCTATAGCACCCTCTGCTCAAAGCACTGCACTGCACGGTACCATCACAAAATGTCCCATGGAAGCCTCCCAAGTAGAGTGACTAACCATGGTGTAAACGAGGTACCATCACAAGAGACCTCCTGAAAGCATCCTCTAGCAATCACTAAACTGCCAGTCACTATAATACCAGGGTCCTAATTCAATCTGAGAATTGCAGAGGTCAAAATGCATCCTCCGCTACCCTGCGTAGTATCGACATTAGGAGCATCCTGTGGACTCCCAAGTAACGCCATCAGTAAACACTGTATCCATCCCTCATAAGGTCTCCCACTTGGATCCCAATGCAAACTTGTGCATCTTTCATCCCAAATTACCGAAGGCTCTTGTGGGACTATACCCTTGGCTAGGAATGTCTTCCCAAGAATCGCCCACTCAATAGGACACCAACTCTTAATCTCTATCCAATCCAACCCCCGAAAAGGACCTTGTCCATAAGCACCATCACAACGAATAATCCTACTAAGTTGACATTCTGCCCTTTTGATTTCAACTGGAATGCTCATATACTGTTGCCCAATTTCTCGATCCTGGCCAACCTGTAAAAACCATCCTTCTTTATGCAAATGTGGACACAAGCTACTGCAAGCCTTATCTATGTACTCCTGAAGAGGACTGCTTTGAAATACAATAGTATGTTTCTTCTGCTACCCCATCAAGGAATCTAATTGCTCTTCGATACTAGAAAGCCTGACCGCTGACTTGGTACATACAACTCGAAGAGCTGTAAGCTCAACATCTCGCTGTAATATGGTGTCCCAAAGTATCTTGGTCCTCTCTTTCATTGCTAGAATGCTTTCTTTAACGTGTTCAATCTTCTGTCGAAGACTATCATCTGGAAGCTCTATCTCATGCCTATATAAACTCTCCCTAACCTCCATGTGCAACTGCCCACTGTCTCGACTGTTGTGCTCATTGTCTTGCACCTCGTGTATCTCGCCTGTCATAACAGTTTGGACTCTTGCTGTAGGTGATGAAGAGTGTACCAACTCCAACCCATCACACGGCTTGTCCACAATATGACTATCGGATGTGTTGGTGTTGCTAGACTCGCAGGATGGCTCTTATGCTATCTCCTCATGCACATTGTCATCATGTACTGTTATCCTCTGAGACTCTGAAATAAATGCATCTGCACTACCTGTCTGCTTGAGCTGTGCCAACTCTCTAAAGTGTACCTTAGGGTCCTTTCGATCAAACTGCTCGATGAGCCTCTGTATAAAATCTGGGAACAATGTGATGGTATTGTGACCCAATGTCACTAACCTGTGGTACCACCATTCATGGGCTTCTCCGTCCAAATGCAAAGTAGCCAAATTAATGGCATCTGTCTCAATCATGGGTTTGAGCTAGAAGTATGTGTCCAACTTCTGCACCCAATTTTGGGCTGGGCCAGCTCGGGTACCCTCAAAGGTAGGGATAGTCAGTTTCCCTACGGTACGTTGTAACTCGTAGTTTTGGGTGAATGGACTATTGTAAGCTCTGGATTTGTTCTTACTTTTAAAGTGGCAGAAGTCAGTGAAGGTCATGGTTGAATGGAAGTCATCTCCTAAAGCTCTATACTCTCTCAGATAGGCACTCATGGATTCTTCTGGTTCTACTTGTGCTAGAGGTGCTGCAGCTGGACTATCTAAGAATTGAGGCATGGTAGGTCGGGAGGGCTTTTTGTATATATGGGGATGGCTCTGCATGTTGGTATGTAAGTGCTCCCGACTACTACTGGTGGATACCCTATCATTATTGGGAAACAAGGGACTTTGTGGGGTGGGCCCATTTTTCTTTGTCATTTGCTTGAAGGTACTCATCATTTCATTTTGCCCAGTAGTGAGTTCTTTTATGGCTGATATGAGACTATTGAAAGCTGTTTTATCATCATAGACCATTGTTTCTTTGCCCTTTCCAAACTGATACTCTTGGTCCCCCAACTCTATTTCCTCTATCTCCTCTTCTCCTCTATCACTGTTTCTAAAACTCTGTCTCCGGTAAGTAATGTTGTATGGGTTTTTTGAATTCATTTACAATTTTACATGCCCACAGCTGGCAAGGAACATGCTTTGATACCACTGTAATATCCCAAATACTGATATTCTCTAATGTTCTATGATAGTGCTAACTCGCACACTCATTCTCATACAAATTTGCAAAATAACTGTGCATGCAAACTAGCCATGCAAAAATGCCCTAAAATATAGTTGAATTAGGGTTAGGGTTTTGCAGAGAGAAATTAACACTTGCCACTGATATTCTGGCTGATAATGACTCTAGAGATAGCTGCATGCATAAGGATCCGGATGGGTGGTCTATAAATGCTCTTTTCCTTCGATGTTACCGCTCCGTAGTACGATAAAAACCCTCTAGACTGAAGGTGATGTTTTTGTAGGAGGAGAGGTCTTTTCGGGCTGAAACTTTCTAACCTTGTCCGTTTGCCGATGCCGGAGAGATGGTCTGGCACATGCGGAGGTTTGGATGCCTCTAAGTGCCCTAGCGAATTGATTGGCAGTTCTGCTGCTCATGCCCCCAACTGATCTGTTTGGCTGATAGCTGCTCTAGGTTAACAAACTGATGGCTGATAATCACTGCATACCGTAGGATAGGCCTATTGAGAAAGAGGAAGCTAACATGCGGAGGAAAGGCTGGGTTTTGTGGTCCCAGCGAATCCTTCTGTGTTTTCCTTCCTACTACTTCCGGCTGCAAGACGTGGATCTGCTAATAACCCTTTGGAATGTGTTGGATCTTCGAATACTGTAGTATATGATGGATGCAATGGATAAACCTGGATGATCTATCCCAATAAGAGACTAGGGTAGATATCTCATTGCCGAACCCTTGCTAGCCGAAGACACCGTCTCCAACCCCAACTGCCACGGCTGCACGCTGTACTGCTGCTCAAAACTTCAAAATCAATCAACAATAACAATAGCTATCTCCTTTAGTCCCATAGCCCTTCTTAAATAGATCTTCATGTGCTTTTAGGGTTTGCATGTCTCTTTTAGGGGTTATGCTTCACTTTTGCATGCATGCAATTCTAATTTGATGTTGACTTTAATACTAACTAAACAAGGCCTACATGCTCCGCATGCTTTAGAATACGAACTCTGATGGCCTTCTTTCTACACTGATGGCTTAATAATACTGAATGGATGTAATTTTCTGCTCCTAGTGCTATTAGTCCTCAATTATTCCCTTTTATAAAAAACGGAACATTACAAAGTTCCACAATATGTCAAAGACCATACATGGTCGTCATCATCGTACAAGAGCTCCATGACCCAACAAGGGTTGCAAGATCATCAAACCCTAAGTGTGGTTCCGAGGACTTCTTCAGGACTTCATCGTCAAGCAAGGGGCTTCATAGGCTTCTTTAACCACCTCAACCACGCTAGGAGATCTTCAGGGGCCAAGATCCATCATGACATTACCTGTGGGGTTGCTAGACCTTTTCCTGGGGTACCATGACACCATCAGAGCATGAATGACCACAGGATGGGCCATTAATGCTTCTCCAACCCATCTAGGGCTTCTCCATTATCCACAAAGGCTTCAACACCATCTCCAGGGTCTTTAACACCATCAAGAGGGTCTTCAACATCTTCAACAAGTTGGTGGCTCCAAGATCTAGCCTTGTGGGTACGAGGACCTTGTCAACTGGGTACAAGGTGCTTCAAGGCACAAACCCACTCTGTAAGGGGTCCAAGGCACTACAAGTGGGACTTGGTGGCATCACTGACAACCTGTGGGGCCACTATAAGTCCATGTTGGCATCAATGACAATTTCATCAACAATCTCAACCTGTTCCGCTCAGCTTGACCGTGTTACTTGATGCTCATTGTGATTGCCTTTCTCTGCTAGTTGGGTTCTCTGCCTTAGCGTGGCTGGGTTCTTTGCTTTAGCGTGATTGGCTTTCCTTGCTCAATGTGAACGCGTCTTCCTCTGGTGGTCCACGTGACTGTGACCTCCGCTCGACGTGAACCCTCTGCCCAACGTGACTGTTCTTACATGCTGCTCCTGTGCGACTGTCTCTTACACCAACGCGACTGTGGTCTCCCCCTAGCGTGACAATGTCACTACCTGCTACATGACTGTGTGTCTATACTCACTCGCGCGACTGCTGTCTCTACCCTAGCGTGGTTGTGTCTCACTCTTCTGCACCTGGCTGAGTGTATTCTTCTGCATCTGTGTGAGTGTATTTTCTACACCCACGTGACTGTTTTCTTTATACCTGCGTGTTGGTCTGTCACTACGCAACATCACTGTGGGTCACTGCTCAACATGATGGTTTGTCTTCGTTCAGCGTGACTGTGTCACTGCTGCATGTGACTGTGTGTCACGGCTCACCGTGAATGTGTCACTGCTGCATGTGACTGTGTGTCACGGCTCAGCGTGACTGTGTCACTACTACATGTGACTGTATCCTTTCCCAGCGTGACCAAGTATCTCACTGCTCAGTGTGACTCTACACTTACCCTGCATGACTGTGTGTCTTTTGTAAGTGTGACTGTACTAGGTATGATTGAGCTGCTAAAGTCTGAGTAATTGATTGAATTTTCTCATCCTGTTGATTAAAGATTCAAGGTTTGTTTCCTTACTGCTAAAGTTTGAGTAATTGATTGAATTTTCTCATCCTCTTAAGCTCTCTCTCAAGGTATGTCATTTGTTCACCCAGTTGACTTGCACCTTCAGTGACAAGATCAAAACCTAAAAGTATCCGAGTATAAGGGTGATTCAAAATAATTAATATAGTTCTTTACTGCTGTTATCTTTTGTACATTATTTTATAATATTGTTACTGTACATAGCACTTGGTTAATTATCTCAAGGACCAACTTTAACGTAGTGACCAATGGAGTGTTAAAGTTGAAAGAGATGAAAATTATGTTTGATTTTATTGCAGCTTAAATTTATTGAAGCAGACTATGAATCTAAACATTTTTTCATTATTCTGCTTATGCATTGAAGTATATTTATTTATGTTAAATCTGAACCTCATTTTAAACTTTAACAATGGTCGGGCCCTTTGGTCCTTCCTTTAGGAGTAATATAGCTTAATGACAATGCTGATTAGCCTTTGTTGAAGTTTTTAACCCTGGGGTTGTTGTCCGTGGCTTCTAGGGGTTGATCATTAGGTCATAAGACCCACACCTTGTTTGCTTGCTCAGGTGGCCTTTGCTTCAGCTACGAGACCTTGGTTTCCCTTCACAACCACCTCAGACACCTTCCTAGCCGTTTTGCACACTGGCGCCTTCTCTCCTTGGTCTCCTTCCTCAGAGGATGTCTCCTTCCTCCCAGGTATTACATGCTGTTTTGAGGGGGCCGTTGATTGATTTTACAACATTTCGGGGTTAGATGGGGCATGACGCCCTCCCTCCAGCTCACTCCAGCCTTTCGTGTAGAGTGATTCGCTTATTTTAGCAGTTTTTGGCTCCTAGGGGGAAAATACCCCAGGTAGCCTACTATAAGCCTATTTTAGGCTATTTTTATATTATTTTATGTTATATTTTTAAGTTAACATTCTATAATTTCAAATTGACTTTTTAAACCATGTAGGCCTGGATATTTTTTAAAAGTGAGTGTGAGAGGCTATAAATAAACCTCTCCTCACTTCCTTTTTAACCTAAAACAAGGGGGATAAAACAATATGCGCTTATTCTACCTGTTACCACATGAGTTACACTCAATTGGACTTATAACTGAGCCACCAAAGATGAACAATCACTTGTTCAAATTTCAAGTTCAGAAGTCCTTGTAGGCCTTCCTAGGCCCCCTTTTATTTTTATTTCTAACATGTTCATACCCCATGGGGAATTATAATAAAATGAGTTAGCATGATGACTTTATGTAAAAGGTTTGGCTTCTTAAGACTTATTTAGTAATGCATTATTCTAGGGTGTTTTTTCTTGTTAATTATTTTTTGTTTCTAAGCGATAAATAATTTTCGAGTTTTTCACCAAAACTTCCAAAGCTGGAATAATCGCATTAATTAATTAAGCCTTAGGAGGTTATTAAAACCTATGTGTCGATGTATATTACCATGCTAATCATTATTTTGAGTCATTATGAACATGTCCTAAGTCCCCCATACGTTTTTTTTAATTTCCGGAAAAATTATTTTTTTTTTCCGGTTTTACAGGCTTATTTTTTATATGTTAATTGTAAAAATGTAAAAAGTCATAAAAGTGTGGCTAGGAGGTTGTTTTTTCCATGGGGGTGCTCATTTTCTAACTTAGAGCACCCACTTAACCCCAAAACCCACTTTCCTAAGTTTTCGAGTAATTATTTAACTGCAAAATTAATAATTACTCGAAAAACCCAAAAAAACCCAAAAATACCCAAGAAAAAATGAAATATTAAAAAATTCGGCAATTAAAAAAATAAAAGATACTTGCCAAAAAAGAGTTGGGTGACTTGGCAAATCATTTTGGCAAGTAGACGGGCAAGAGAGACAAGTCAGATGTTGCCAATTCGAAGAGTTTTTTGAGTTTGGAACATTCCTCTCCAAGTGGGGGAGCGCATCCCAAGAGAGATGGAAGTTTGGGTGATGTGGATTCCGAAGTTTTGGAAGTTGCTTCCCCTTTTTCCTTTATCCAACTCATTCCAACCTTTTTCCAACCCACAACCAACTCACTTGGAGCTAGCACATCCTTGGGGAGATGCATTCCCCTCTCTTTGCCAGATTTCTATTTAAGTAGGCAACATCTCTTCATTCTGGACGAATGATTTGGGCATTGAACCTTTGTTCTTGTATGTTAAAATTTTCATCATTGTGGAATAAAGTGAAGGCTTTGGAGGCATACTTATGTCGGGCATTAGTGTGTGGTGATCTCTTGTTGTGTATGAGGTATAACTGTATTAATTTCTTGCTTCATTCTTAGTTGTTCTAATTGTTTTTTCTGAAGGATAAATAAGTAGTTTCTTATTTGTTTCTTGAGTTGTTTATGCAAGTAGATCTTAAATTTGTATGTTTTACTTGTTTGTATGCATACTATCTAGTTTTTCTTTTGCTTAAATACTCCCGGATATAATGCTTTGGTGTAGTATTGTTCAAATTTATGCAAGAATATCTAGCGTGGATGATTGATGGATCTTGTTTGATTCCACCACATCTCTGCGATTTGTTTTGAGAAGATTCAAATCCCTCCGCTCTCTACTTGAGGACTCCATTGCCCAAGCTTCAAAGCTTTGGGGCATCTTTCTTTTCCTTCATCCGTCACATTAAGAAATTTAAATTTTTGGTTACTAGTTTTCATTTTGCATATTCGAATCCCACTGAAATATTGAAATATCTTAGCTTTCTGATTTATATATGCAAATTTAAATATTCAGATCTGATTATTAAAGTTTTATTGTACAAGATCTGATTGCAAGCAAATACTAGTTTGATTCTTAAAATTTCTTATCTTTAAAGTACTTAAATGTTCTTGATCAAATTTTTATGTTTTAACCTGATTTCCCATCATATTTAATAAAAATTTGTTCGCTGTTTTGCAGCAAAGATTGGTCTGATAAAGAGGCATTCCGATGAAATTCTGAAGACCCGAGTCAAACCAGAAGCCCCTCTTCTCATACTTCTTCCATTGGACATTTATCAAAGGCCTTTAATTGTAAAAAACTTCTTGTTCCTATTCTAGAAAGGAACACAAGTACTTATTTCTTCTAGTCATTGTAAAAAAAAGAAAAGCAAGTGGGCAGCCAAGTGCCCACACCCCATCCCCCCAGGGGGGATTCGCACGGTTTCATTTTTATTTTTATTTTTAGTTTTTCTTTATTTTTTCCAGTTTATTTTAAGTTCCTAAAGTAAAATTAATCAATCTGGCTGTGTTCTCGGTAATGAGAGTATCGACATCGAGATTTAAAAAAACTCACACTTAGGGTTGAAAAAAACTTAAAATATCCAAGACTTCAAGGGCCCGTATGCTCTACATCGCTGCAGCTTGTCTGATCAGTTGGCTGTATCAGAAGGGGATACGAGTTACTAGATTAAATAGAAAAATCCAGGCAAGTGATTTTCTTGAGAACTCGAGAGGTTGCAAATGGTAACTACTACAGAGTCAGGGGGCTACTGCAAGCAGGTTCATCCTCGCCCCGTTGGACACTTGGTATTACTGCTTTAGCACTTGGTTCGAAGGGACTTGACTTGTTGGGGCAAACCCACAATTAACCCACGCCCTTAAATACTCACTTAATAATCTTAAAATTGACCAACTGAGACAACTGCAATACTTCACGAGACTTCACTAGCAACCCTTACACAAGCACTCCATTAGCACTGGTCTATTTTGGCAATCTTATTTATTTTTATTCTTAAGTTAATTTATGTGTTGTGTGGAATGCTATTTGATGTGCTAGTTATTTATATCATTTGCAGTTCATCTTAGTTGTCATATTTTATTTCATCTCTTCTCCTAGACTAATTGTTTTATATCATAGATTAAACACCATAGTTTATTTTATTAGGGACCACCCCCTTGGCTTCGCTAGGAGAAAGCCTAGACGGAGGAGTCAAGATCAAGTGACAGCACTTGACTCTTGCTTGCCCCTAAGGTCGCACCCAGTGGCTTGAAGATTTCTGCCACATGACTCGAGGTGAGAATTAGGCGGCAACACTACCCAACTAGGGCTCTTTGAAGTGAGGTGCCTCCTCTTGAGGAAGATGTTTTCTAGGTTTTGATGGCAAGTTCTTGAAGTTTTCTTTGGTTCAATGCTCTTGCAAAGGTGATGCTTTGATTTGTTAGTTAAACACGTGCATATGGAGGTATCCAGGGCTTTTCTTGATCTCTCTTTGTTAATTGTTGATGAATAATATACGCTAATGGATTGAATGGTAGCCCTTAGGGTTGCATTTTGTCTTGGGTAGATCCTTCATTAACTCTTAATCACCTTGGTTGTAGAAGTAAGTCCTCTTAGGAGTTTGTTTAGGGTTAGAACCTTAGGACTTTAGGTTTAGTTGTAAAACCTAGGTTAAACTTTTCAAGAGGTAGGTTAGTCACTCCTTAGATTTCCTAGGTTAGGGTAGGGTTTTGTTCCTCTTGTCCCAAACCCTCACTGCTTTCCAAAACCTAGCATCTAGGGTTACATGTGCATGCTAGGTTAGTTTTAGGGTGCATAAACCCCAAAACCAGTCCTCTTTCTCTTCAAAACCCTCTCTTTCCTTGTTTCTGTTGGACACAATGGCCACACTGACAGTGGGGGTGTATCAGTGTGTGAGCAATTTAAACCTTTTTATCTTCTTTTAATCAATCAGAGTATATCAAGCATTATGTTATCAATTACATCATCATATGCATCAACTAAATCAACCATCAGTCAGAAGCATAATCATCACATCAAGAAAGACACAAGAATATATGTAATTTTGATCTTTATTTATGGTAATGGAAGACTAGAATCTTCTCGATTACAATCAACACCAACTGATGAAAATAGCAACAACTCTCATAACAGGACCCAACCTGGTTTTCTTAGCTCCAACTAAGAATGGGTTGAGAAGTCCAATTCTCAAGTGCAAGATTCTACTTACAAGCTTAATGCCAATCTCTGATTGTCATCAATCTGTTGCTCAACCGTCTCTGCTCATCATCTTTTGCTTGTCAACTTCTGCTCATCACTCTTTGCTTGTCAATCTATTCATCAATATTGCTTGTCATTTGCTCATGTACATATCACTATCGTCCTAAGTAACAAGACACTTCCAAATAGGGCCCGTGTCCTGTATTCCACGTGTCGGACACGGCACTTGCCCTAATACGTGTCCAACACCATAATTTTCGTGCCCAAAATCTGGACACTTTCCAACATGTGTCGGACACTTGCCAGGAACGTGTCCTGATTTTTGGACATGTGTCCTGTCAAAAAGGGTATAAAGGAGGAGGAGGATAGAGGAAAGAGCTATGACAGTAATGTTAATTTTGACATGGAAGAGTAGGAAGATGATTGACAATGGCTAGTACCATTGATGAGCTATTGGATTCTTGCATGTGGCTATTTAGTATTTTCATTTTGTATCTAGTAGGACAGTAAATACTAGACTTAGTACTAAGTAGTATCTACTCTATTTTGTATTTGTCGGTGGCATTCTCTCGAAATACATTTTGATTTTTGTGGTTTATTGAGAAATATCAAATATGCAATTTATGGTTTAAAGTTCATGATTCATTGATTATTTTATTACTGATTCATCATTGTCAAATTTCAATTGAATGATATTATGATTGATGTACATTGTATATACTTATAGTTTTTAAAAAATGTAGATCTTTATGTATTTTTTTAATATATATATAATTTTTTAATATATATATATAAAACGTGTCCCCCGTGTCCTATTTCTGGGGTCGTCGTGTCTCGTGTCGAATACTTGTATTTTCGTGTCCTCCGTGTCCCGTGTCCTCGTGTCATGTGACTTAGCTATCGTCATCAAGTATGCATCAAGTATGCATCATCATTATCATCAAGGTTTGTCGAACATCAAGGTCTGATCAAGGTCTGCATCATCATATCATGACATACTCATAAGGCATCATCTTCATCATAGGGTTTGCATCATCATGTACAAGGCATCATCATATCATCATCCTCATACAATACATCATTGCATGCATCATGGAATCATCATACAACTGTACATACAAATATACTACTGTATATATCACTGTACTTACTCCACTGTATGTATGTCACTGTACATACTCATTTCACTTTACATACACCACTGTTTATGTCACTGTACTTCACTGTTTGTGTCACTGTACATACTGTTTACTACAACAATCTTCAGAACCACACTCAACAATCACATAGATGCATTAACTGTGTCTGTACCTTGGACTGTATATTTGTGCTATGGATGAGCTTCAATCAAAACATAGAACTAGGGATGTATGCATACCTTCATCATCATTTGCCTTCTAATACACCACTGTTCCATGTACATCATAGTAGCTAGGGTTGCATGCATCATTATCATATAGTATGTGTATCAACAAATGTGCCTCATCACCATGTTAGAATATGCATTAAGTATGCATCATCTTCATCAAGCATACATCATCATCATAAGTTATACTTCATCATATGTCATCATCATAGAATGTCATTGTTTCATCACTGTATATGCACTGTATACATCACTGTATATCATATACATTCACTGTATATCATAGAGTATTCAGTAATCTTACCTTAGTGCATGTCTGCCCAAGCAAAGACAATCTCAGACTTTGGAAATACACTGTGAAAGACCTCAATCTAAGTCGAACTCAGACTGTGGATGACCTTGGAAATCTTGGAACTGTGCTGTAGATGACCTCAAACAGGCTTACTGTTTAAGCACCATAACTCAGATTGTAGTAGCAGCCAATCTCCCACAATCTATCACCATCATTATGTTGTATCAACGAGTACACATCATCAAGGAGTATGCTTCACAGACTGTGAACTATGGAGGACAAAGTGTGCTATGGAAGAACATCGGTTTGTTTTAGCTTTCAACAAAATGGCTTGGTTTTAGTAGCAGTAACCATAAAAAAGGGGACAAAAATGGGCTGTTTAAGCACCCACATCTCAGACTGTTTGAGCAATGAAAAATAGACTAATGGAGAGTTTTGTGTAAGCTCGGTTCAAGCAGACCCTTGACTGCTGCCTCATAGAGCTACAAAGAATACACCATAAAAACTTCAAGATACTCATCGAATTTCCTTCAAGACTTGTGCTGGTACAACCCTAGCTCACCACCGTGACTGTGTATAACCTCAAATTCGGGTCTATATATGATAAGGAGGAGTGTCAACCATTCTCAAATTCGAACTGTTTGCTGACTGTGGAATGGCCTCCAAACCCAGTCACAAACATATTTCTGTGTTGCTGCTCCAAAACTTCGGTCTGTTTAGTTGCTACAAAAATTCGGGACTGTTTTGTATTTGTTGAAGAACCCTAGACCAAGTCCAAGGTGGACTGTCATATAGCAAAAGGAAATATTTGACTGTTGCTGCAAATAACACCGAATTTCCTCAATCACCTGCCTCGGTGACAACACTTGGCTCGAGCTTGTCCCCAATACCACCGAATACCACCGAATTTCCTTAGTGACAGCACTTGGCTCGAGCTTCTCCCTAAGGTCGCACCTAGTGGCTTGAAGATTTCTGCCATGTGACCTGTGGTGCGAATTAGGTGGCAACGAAGCTTATTGAATATCTTGTCCCTAGGCATATTTGTGTCCAATGTGTGTTGTGTGGAGATTAATAAGTAATTGTTCCTAATGTCACATTTATTGCAATAGGCAAGCTTTTGTTTCCATTAATTTTCTTCCAAATCTCTCTTCTATTTAAATGGTTGGTATATTCAGTACTGAATTTGAGATGGCGATGCTTAGGTCACAAACCTAACTTTGTGCTAATTAGGCACCCATTTACTAAATGTGGCTTTGGGAGTCCACACCAACCACTTATTAATTTTCAATCATAACGGTCTATCTTTTTGCTGTGGGGGAGCCCTCCCCACACCCCCATCTCACTCTCACTCTCACTCTCGCTCCCAAAATGCTTCTAGTTTCGGGAGTGCGCTTCGGACCTCTCCTATACTAAAAAAGCTATAATTTGATGAAAATGTTATGGTACCTCTGTTCTTTGCCAAGCTCCTACAAAAACTGTTATGGTTGATCGTTTGATGACAATGTTATGAGTTATAACTACTAAATGATTGATTTTATATGGTTTAATCCATGCTTTCTACAACTAATTCAACTTCCAACATGTTTTCTAGTTATAAATCCATCAAAATATATGTTATATAAAATTGCTCATGAAACTCTCCCAAAACGCTCCTAAAAGGGACCATTTGAAAATTTCTCCTTTTGCTCCACTCCTCGCTCCCAACAGCATAGGTTTATGTGCATAAGATTATGCTCAGAGTAGTTGTGGTGACCAAATGGACTCTCCAAATCACTACCCCCCCAAAGAAAGAGGAGTGTGAGGTTTTGAATGGTAAAATACCTTTTGTTTGGCTCTGGATGCCAGAAGAAAAGGCAGGCCCTACGCATGTGAGCATCTACTCACTAGTTAATAGAGAGAAGGCTGCAGTGGAGAGACACATAAGGCTAAAGTTGTTATCTGCAGTTCCATCTGTTCAATAATTCTTGGAAGGATTGCCAGTGGTGTATGTTATCCACTAATTTTGGACTTAGTGGATTTTCGGTGAGCCGTTGAAGACATGAACAAGCCAATTGTTCATTGTCAGTGATCAGAAGGTTCTAAGGTTCATCAAGGCCATTTTGGGCCTCTTTTTTAATAAATGCATGTTCATACCCTACGGGGATTTTTCAATTTTTGTAATACATGTGCTAGAATGACAAACTTTTTGTAACAAACTTGGCTTCCTAGGACTTAGACGTCAATCCGATCATTCTAAGGTGTTTTTTCCCTTGTCAATTATGCAATGCTCAATAAGCGATGTATAATTTTCGAGTTTTTCATGACTCCAAAGATGGAATTTTTCGTCTTGGTGGTTAAACCTTGGGAGGCTATTAAAGTCTATGTTTCGATGTATATAAGCATGCTAGACATGGTTTTGAGTCATTATGAACATGTACTAGGTCCCCTTAGTTTTTTTTTTAAATTCCAAAAAAATTAAATTTTCCGCAATTTTAGTCCATTTTTTAATGGTTTAAATGGAAAAATACAAAATGTAATAAAAGTGTGATCCAGAGTCCAATTTTGGCGTGGAGATGCTTGTTTTCACACTTAGAGCAACTCCTTTACCCCAAGACTCACTTTTCCCATGCTTCGGGTGACTAAATTAGCTCGTATGGCATTATTCCTCTAACGGTGCAGCGAAGTGGCAAAAAAAATGCTAAAATGCAACAAAATGCACTAAAGTCAAAAGTCAAAAGTCATATCAAATCTTAATGAAATGACATGGAGGAAGTGTCGTTTCTTGTTTTTAATGGAAGGTGAATAAAATTTGGTTAAAAGCGTCACATTTGAGGTGAGTTTGGAGTGTAGTGAGTCACCAAAGTTTGAAAGGGTGCGCTCCCTCATAAGATCACGAGCGAATAATTCATGTGATTTGCGACTTGAGTGATGTGGCAAATCAAGGTATTCGTTGTTGGATAGTTTGGTGAGTGTGTGTCTCCAATGGAAAGGTGGCATCTCCCCATATCAATTACAACGAACATGTTCCATTAATTTCTCAAGTAAACTAAACTTTATGCTCTCTCCATCTTGTGAAGGATCCTGCCTTGGTCTCTTTGGTTGGCGACTTGTATACTTGGCATGTGTTGAATAGTTTGGTGGGGGATCCAATTGAGAGGTAGTGCATGCTACTCTTAGATACACTCCACTCTTCCCATGTTTCTAAGTTTACTCGCCTCATCGTCAGTTGGTTGGTGCACCCCCCAGGGGTTTGTAAACTCTATAAATGCAAGTTCTTTTGCCTCATTCTAGATAGATGGAAGGAACCTCTACTCATGTGACATTGTGATTATTTTGATTAATGAAAGTTAAAGACTTTGGAGGTCCACATTGTGCCATTGGATGAATGCTATTTCTATGAGGTGATATTGTATTGCTTTGATTTTCTTCGTTAAAGTTGTTAATAGATCTAGCTTAAAGGGTTTTTCTATAACACATAGAGTAAGCATTTATAGTTGTTATCTTAATTGCTTGTGCTTTGCTTTTGAGAGATATGAGTGTAGCCAATTATACTTAGTTGTATTGAGGCTCATTTAATTTCTTTTGTTCAAACACACTAGATCTAATCCATTTTTGTGCAAGGGTTTTCTTATAGTTGTGCAGGTCTTAGATTCAGAGGAGGATTTGAACTAAGTTGTCTCTTCTCTTCTTTTCGGTATTTCATAAAAGCTATTTCCATTGTTTGCAGGGTCTTTAAAGTCTTCACAAAAAGATCAAGCAAGAGTCCGAAGTTTTCTTCCCATCTTCTCAAACTAAACTCTCTCTCTGCTCCAGTTACTTTGTTCTATAAATGCTAAATAAGTAGATCTTGTTCTTAGAAAGTTTATTCCTCAAATCTACTTGTTTTAGCATGTTAGAGTAGCTAGATCTAAAAATACTTTAAAAGCTTTATTATTTTACTAGATCTAGGTTAGTGAGTTGGTACTTACACTTAGAGATTTTTTCAATATTTTTCTAAGTACCAAAGGCTGTTTTTTCTTTTCTTTTCTTTTTATCATTTAATCTTTCATTTGTGCATACCATCATTTTTTTTACTTTGTTTGCTTGTTGGTTTTGCATGTTTAACAAAAGAATAGAGAGAAACTTTGGCGAAATTTCACTAAAATTAAGCCATCCAGGGCTCCAGGCATCTCCTTTCTTCATTTTTTCAATTTTTGGCATTGTAAACCCTTTCATCCAAGTTTATGAGGGCCAATTTTTATTTCGTTTTCGTATTGTAATAAAGTTAATAAATACCAAGTGGGGTTACGGCTCCCACACCCCTCTTCCCCCATTTTGGGGAAGCCCGTATCTATACTTGAAGTGGTGTGATTGTTTTCTGTAGGTTGTCTTTAGTCATTCTAGATCAATCATTGTTTCTTTCAAGTTTATAATTTCTTTTAAAATAACCAAGTTCTTACCCAACCTCGCTTTCCCGAATTCGATATCAAGGCCGGAAAGAGATTCTTGGCTATAGTAATTAGAAAAACTCATCTTTTTGCATGTTTACTTTATGTTTAAAATTAAATTTCTTTGACTATCTTGTAACACAAGCACACAATTTGTCCTTGAAGGGTTGTACATTCGTTACTCGCTTTCACTAAATCAGACCAAACATTTGCCTCTACTGTGTATGCTCTACCCTCTACCCCTCATGACTTAGTCTGAGACTTGGGGATATCAAAAACGGTATTGTGCATTCATTAATCCCTCACATCTAATTAATCAACTCACATTAATAAAATTTACAACCCTTAAAACAATACGAAATTTCACCGTAATGAACCTTAGGAATAGTGGGCAAAATCTTCAAGGAAAACGGGAACAAGTAGAAAGTGACCGTGGGGTCCCGTTAGGTTACAACCTTGTTGGTGTAGTGTTGAACACCCCCCCACGATTCCATCTAGCCTACATTTTCATCTTCGGAGCCAATCTTCTTAGAATCCGGACATATTCCTAGTACCTCACTGTATATTGGGAATCCCCTTTTCCCCTTAACTCACTCATCATTGAATAAGTTAAAACTGACCAAGTACACAGCAAAACATTTCTCATTTTCAGCAGCACTTATTTACTTTGACTCCCTTTTGGCACTGGTTTAATTTGTATCCTTATTTCTGTTTTCAGTTATATCATGTTATGAATGCCATATCCTTTTATGTTGTTGAACTAAACTATAAATTGCAGTATCTTGTTACAGTCAATCACTTATAAACTCCTAACAACCATTTCATCCATAACTAATAAAAGTAAGAGCCTTAGAAACTCTTTCATAGGGACTACCCCCCTTGGCTCTATTAGGAGTGGCCTAAACGGAGGAGTCAGGATCAGGTGACAAAATCTCACTTGAGACTTACCCCCAAGCACACACTTAGCAGCTTGAAGATTTATGTTGTGCTAACCCCCACGTGCGTGTAAGGCGGCAACAGTGTACACTGTATATACACCATTAATTTAAAAACTCTTTTCCACTGTCATCAAAAAAGTATTAAGAGTGGTAGTTTTGTTTAGATGAAAGGGAAAGCACAGCTATAAGTCATCACAATGACATTTTGCTCAGATTAGACAATTCAGTTGTGATGATGTGACCATATAAACTTGCTACTGTTGTCATTGTTGTAGGTTTAAATTTTATACATACAGATGATGCTTGTGAAATGTTTACTCGAAAATTTTCAGATTAGTGGTGTTTCGTTTTGATGGTTGATACATATCGGGTTTCTTCTTATCAGTTATTTGGGCTTGGAGTGGCCAATATTTGTGGTTCGTTCTTTTCTGCATATCCTACCACAGGTAAGAACACTTAAATACTGCCAATATTGCATGCTTAATTAATTAATAGGACTTTGCTTCAACAATGAATGATCATCATTCTACTAGATTGTTATTGTTTGCAGGATCATTTTCAAGATCGGCTGTTAATAATGAAAGTGGTGCCAAAACTGGTTTATCTGGATTCATTATGGGAGTGATAATTCTCTGCGCTCTTCAGTTTTTGACACCTCTTTTTACAGATATACCTCAAGTACATTCCTTTATACACTTGATTGACAAATAAAACTCAGTTTTTCTGATTATTTTCACCATTGTTGAACCTTTCCTCTTACCATTATAGTTCTCATATTCCACAAAGAGATGCACTTTGATGAAAAACTTTTAGAATGCTATAAATAATTTCTGCTATTACCTAGGATTGCAAACTGTTTGAATTATTGTTGGAAATTAGTCTGCCTTTTGTAATTTACTTTGGATAATGAAGAAAAGGGTCAGTAGATTAGCATACTCTTTTCCAGATTCCATTTTAATATCAGAAAGCACACAGCAGATGGGAATCAAAAGTGCTTGCTTAATTTTTAATATGATAGGTTAATGCCTATGTAGTAAAAAGTTTATGCAATAATCATAATTACCTACTAACTTTAATAATTATTTCATCGAGCAGTGCACTCTGGCGGCAATTGTGGTATCAGCTGTCATGGGTCTGGTATGTACCTTTCAGTCTTCTTTGCAACTTCTATTTATTTTTCTTTCACACCATTACTTTCAAGAAAAATAAATTGCTATACGGTGATTGTGAAAGCTAGGCACTGAGAGCATACGTTAATTGGAAAAACCATTGTGATGTGTAGTGTTAAGTGTATTGCGAAGAGTAGATAGAACTTTAAGGCTGTTGAGGGTCATTGCATTTAAATTTTAAAACAATTATTGTTCACATATGTTTTTTTGGGAGAAAAGTAAAGCACTGATTTTTTATCAATATCGAGAAATACTTTTACATGTTCCATTGGGTGCTTTGCTTGTGAATCAGGGAGCTTAAAATTCTAAAATTCCAGAAGAAACTAAATCATTTAGACAGGCCATTTGTTTTCAAGCTTTCACAACAAAATATCCCGGTCCTATCAAATATCTAAAAGATGCTATGTAAAGATACCTCTTGTTAACAATTATTCATATGATTAAATGATTAGGTAATAAATCTCCAATGTAATGGTTCCTCACCTACCAACAAATAGAGATTTAACGGAGAAAGAGCTCTCTAGGAAGCTTTGTTTATTAGATAATCCAAATTAAAAATTTATAGAAGTGAGACGAAACCCCTATATATACCAAAAAGGAAAGAATTTTTTCACTTGACGCCCATGTTACTACATTAGGTGGCAATTAGACATTTATTACATGAATGATCTGTTTTAAAATCATGAAAATATAATAACTAGAGCTAAAACGCTATTACAAAATTATGAACTTACAAACAAAATAGTGATATAATATAGAGCTTAGTTGCATAATAAAGATAATATATTTAGGTAGTGAAATAATGCTTTGTGTTTCTAAGAAACAACCAAATGAAATGTTGAGAATATTGAAGCCTTTATCTTTTGAAGTGTAGATGCTACAAAAATTACGACTTTTAACATCATATATGATACTAAAAAATGAAAAAGAGTTATATTCTTGATCTATGTGATTTCCACTAGTTTTCATCTTAAAACGCATTGCAATGTTCATTTAATTATTTACCCAAAGAATATTTATTTTTTCGTTTCAGTTTTTGATAGTGTTGTGAAAGGATAATTTTGATGGAAATTAATACTATATTTCATGATAACAGATTGATTATGAAGAGGCTATCTTTCTTTGGCGTGTTGATAAAAGAGATTTCCTTTTATGGGTTACAACGAGTATTACCACTCTATTCCTTGGCATTGAGATTGGAGTACTTGTTGGAGTAAGTAAGCAAAGCATTGAGAAGTAGAAGAATGTGGGTACTTCATTATTTGAGTAAAATTTTCTTTACTTTTTGCTTTATTGTCTCCGAAGTTGTCATTTTCTTTTGCAGTTACAAGCACATGCTAGTTTTTGGCATGCTTTCAGTATCGATGAAAACATCATTATATAGTAACTTAGTAAGGCTAGATTATAAATGAATCTCACTTTATATTCCCTTTTACAATTATTCTTATTGATGCTGTTGGCCTTTTGATAACTTTGAATATGTTTGAATTTTTTTGTTTGTTTTTGTTTTGAAAAATTCACTTTATATATACAAGTAGTATAGCAAAAGGTGGAAGGGTATATGCAATGAAATTCATAACGTAGGTAGACAAGAGTGTTGTGTTAGATCCCAAGGTTGTTCACATAGCACAGGTAGATAGGGGTTTTTTTTTAGATGTTGACATGGGGCTACCTTATCCAGATAGTGATATATATCCCAGACCAGTTCTTCCAGCACTTACAGATCCTTGGCCCTGTCATCTATCATTGGTTTATTCTGTTCTGCCTTAGATGTTAGGAGTGATAGCATTGGTGGTGGTTGATCAATGCCACTTAGGCAAGACACCATCCCCTTCCCCCTTGCTGGGTTGGTTATTCTTGGGTTCCTAGCAGTACTTGTATGTTTTTACATCTTCTACCTGCTCTCCCATTTCACTATACCAGACTACAGATTTTATCTAGTATCTTATAGTTTAGATCTGCTTTTACCTTGTTGCATTTATACTTAATTTATAGGAGAGACCTTTGTGCTCCCACTTTGTGTTTTGCACTTATAATTAGCAGTCCCTTTGACCTATTTGTGTTCATCTTCTTGGACAATAATAAAATAATCTTATCTTATCTTAAATGACCTCCTCCATAGAGCTACTAATACTGAGATAAAGTCTAAGTATGCTATGGACTCTAAAGCTTGGGCATCATTTATCAACAAGGCGCCCTTAGCCAAGAAATGATAGCATGCCTCATCATGCCACATGGTAGAAAAGGAAGAAAGAGAGCTAATCTCATGCTCAAAAACAACTTACACTTGATCTTCCAGAGGGCAAATAACGTTGAGATCCTCAATCATTGCCAAATCCCAATGCAGGAGGAGCAAACTAGACAGGAGCAGAAATCCCTAAACAAAGTGGCATGCTTGTAAACATTGCCTTGAAGGAGAACTGAGTAGTGGTCCTGAAGATACTTCTAGCAACTCTTAGCAAATTGGCACTCCCAAAAAGTCTGCTTCAATGTCTTTGGATGGTAATAGATAGGAAGAGGACAATCAGAGAGCCCACTCTTTGCGAAACAAGCTTTGAAGGGGATCCCCTAGGAACACAGGAACCTCTGGAATGAGTTTGCTAGAGGGTGGAAAGGGTTTCCGTGCAACAAAGCTTAAACTGAAATGTGAACAACATGATGCAAGATTTCACCTTGAAGATTCATTCTAATCTGGAAATGAAGATGAATTTAAACATACAGAAAATTCCAGAATTATGTAGCGATTAAAATCACTCCCAAGAGGGTGAATTTCATTAATTAATCTGATGAACATATTCCCCAAATAAATGTTCAATGTGTAGTTAAGTTTAAGATAACCACAATTTTTTTTAATGAAACAAGGGTTTAATGAAAGATTTTGCAAATAAATTATTAATTGTAGCCCACAAGATCTTATGAAATTTGGAAATAAAATGATATAAATGCAAAGAAAATTCCTCAACTAAGCAAAGTGATAAAAATCACTCCCTAAACCTGATTTATGTGAAGAATTTCAGTGTTTTAGGTGCTGTAATTTTTTGTAAACTGGAGAAAATTCAAGTACAGATTATAGTGAATTAGAGATAGAAAACCCAAGCAAGTGATCAAACTTTATAGCACTTCATAGGCCTAATTTAATTTTGTTTTGAAACTGTTATAAAATGATGAATATCCAAAAATTAAATTAGTAAAAACCAAACCTAAAAATGTTGTTAAAACAATTATAAACCCTAGGCTAGAAAAATTTAGAAATCTGGAAATGACAGACAGCAAGGTAAACATCATGCTTCTAACGGCAAAACGGAAAAAAATGAAATTTTGAAGGGTATTTTGGATGTTGGTTTGGGAAGACAAGTGTCTTCAATCTTGAGTTAGTGGGTGATAAGGACAGATCTCAATGGGCTGTTATATAAATTTCTATTGCTCAAGTTACTGAGAACTCCTGCCAAGGACAACCTAGAATTTGGGTTTAAAATCAATGTTCCCCCAAGTTTTTGGGATAGGGGGATGTGGGAGCGGGGAAACGCACATTCGGGACGTGTGGAGACCACCCCCAAATTTAGGAATATTCGGGGGGGACGTGGGACGTCTCTAAAATTATAAAAATAAAATAAAATATCAAAAATAATAATTCATTTGATGTATATTAATGATTGTGCAATGTAAATATTAAATATATCAGTTTATTTTCGAAGTAGTACCAAGTAGGAATTGTAAAATGTGAAAATAATGGGAAAACATTAAAAAAAAATTCCCAGGGGCATGGATGGGGAGGGAAAGTTTCGCCCAAGAGTCCCCAAGTCCTCGGGACGCAGGAAACGTGGAAACGTGTCCTTGACCCTGCGGGACGCGTCCCCGTGGAACACTGTTTAAAATTTAAATGCAGAAGTTCTCCAAGAAAGGGGCACCCTTGGACATACACCTTCGGCTATGGATGTAGCATATACTCGAACCAATATGGAAGAGTACTTGCAATCACTCTCAAAAGATGTAAATTGCAAACATTTCATTATTTACCAAAACATATAAGAAAGCATATACGCCCCCTCTAGCTTAAGCCCTCACCCTCTCTTGAAAATTGTGCCTCTTGCACTTCCCTCCAAGTCTCTCTTTCTCTACAAAGACCCTTTGAATGAATGAAAATGTCTCATTAAGTCTCTTTTTATTCATATTTTAGGGTGACTTTTTTTGTCTTTTCAACTTCTAGGGCCCAGATATTAAGTCTCTTTTTATTCATATTTTAGGGTAACTTTTTTTGTCTTTTCAACTTCTAGGGCCTAGATTATATCTTGGCCACAAGATCAATGATTGTGTTTTAATCTCAAGTTCATTTAAATCACTTAAGTGAAACTATATAAAAACACTTTTCTTTTCAAAAAGCCACTTTCACCTTAAAATAATAAAAAGTGCAGTTTAAACTTTATATCATAAAGTCACTTTATAAAGTGCAACTCACTTCAATAAAATTCGTCTCGCTTCAAAATATAAAGTCACATTATAAAGTACTTTACAAGCACTTCCTATAAATTCACTTTATGTCGTTGATGAAACCCCCTTGTCCTCGGACCCTTGCACCTAGGCACTTGATGCAGGTGTACCTCTAAGTTACCAAAACTAACACAAGCATGGAGGGAAGAGGAGCACTTTTTGACAACATGGAGGACGATGTGGCGGCATCATCATCACCTTGTACATAGATTGATACATTTATGCCCACTAGTGGGCATCGAATAATACTTTCTAGTGGAAAACTAGACATGACCTTTCCTATAAAAATGGGAGAGAGAATTGATAATGGATAGCTAGTTGCTAGATTTGTCATTGTCGATGATTAATGATGATGAGATGCATTCATATATTTAATGTCATTTTGTATTGGTTCTCCATTTTTGAGTGCTTGATTGGACAACTATCAGGGTTGATTGGAAATGGAATTTGATGTATCATTTTTTATTTGGTATCCACTACATATATATTAATGTTTTTTCCATATTTATGTGATGATGTGTTTATTTGGTATTGTTGTTGGTTTATATGTTTAAAACATTAAAAGAATGAGTTTATTTGTACTTTTTTAATGCTTTTGCGTGGTTTGCTTATTTTTTCATTGATGTTGCTGTTAAGTTATATTTCGGAAACTTGGTGGTTCTTTGCCAATGCTGATGTTTACAACAATGTAAACGAAACATATTGAAAGCAATGCAGAGGCTTGCTTTGTGGCAATAATAAAAATCATATGTTGGAAAGCATTTATATTTGGGGTGAGATATATTTTAATTCTTGTATATTTGATGCCAGTCGTGTGTGTGTGCATGTGCGTGTGTGTGTATTCCTTTTCTCCAAAGACATGATGAGGAATTTTGAAGTTTAATAGTGATTTTTAGCATTTATATATATTAAATCAGTGACAAATGTAGAAGCATACATTGGGTTGAGTTTACAAAGGCCATTGAAAGAAATGATGTGTGATGCTTGAATGCTTAGGGTTTAGAAAAGCTGGAATATTTTTATATGACAGTTAATGTACAAAAGCTATGATTATGTTTTCATGTGATTTTCTATTTTTAGAAATGTGAAATTTTTCTATATTGTTTATGCATGCCATTATTTGGTTTTTGTAATATGTGAGCATTAGTGAAGATTCTAAACATCGAGTCATTTTTTATCATGTTAGGTTGGTGCATCTCTTGCATTTGTGATACATGAATCGGCAAATCCACACGTCGGTGAGTAAAGGATTGTGATCAATTACCATTGAGCAATAAGATGTTGCTTTCTTTCTCTTTTATTGTTATTTTAATAGATAATAGATGGATACACAAATAGTGGTCGTAATGCTTGCATGATGCAAGAAATGGAATTGTATGAAATATAGATTAATGTCCACAAAAAACCAAAATAACTTGAATGGACTAAACAGTACAATAAGCGTTTATAGCCAATAAAAAGGTGGCTGAGAAACAAGCTTTGGGTTTGAACGGCAATGTGTTTTACTTTTGGTTTCAGAGTAAGAATGAAATTATAAAAATGTGCACCAATGACCAAAATAGGTCAAAGGGGCTCGAAAAAGGATATCCATTAATGACAACATAAAAGGAGTGCCTCAAGCATCCCCCACATATAAAAACCACAAAAAATGTTTACCAAACAAAAGAAAAATATAAACCCTAAAGGGAAGGCAAAAAGTAAAGGATTACTTGATGTGAACTATACTACTCAGTGGATAAACTTATAGCTCATTTAACTTCCACAACCCTATAACTTCTATAGTGGGTGGATCAACCTTTAATGCTCCACCATTCACATTTCCAAGGTACACCAAGGACTCTTTTCCAAACTCATACTTCTTGTGATTAGCAATCGGTTACGCTTTATTACATGTCCAATACTCCTTTCAAATGTGAAACATGCTCTTGGCCAAGTAGCATTGAAGATTAGTATGTCATCAAATATACAATCACAAAAGAATCTATAAATGAACAAAGCACATCATTCATCAATTGCATAAAAGTTGCAGTTGCGGTACTTAAACCAAAAGGCATAACTAAGCATTCATACAACCCATGCCTTGTCTCGAATGTTGTCTTCCAAGCGTCTTCTTCTTTGAATCTCACTAGATGATAAGATTTGAGATCCAACTTGACGAAAAACTTAGCCTGTTGCAGCTGATCCAACAAGTCATCAGTCCTTAGCAAATGATATCTATTTTTGATGGTTATGTTGTTCACAGTTTTGTAATCAATGCACATAATCCAACTTCCATACTTCTTGGGCACTATGATGATGGGTGACAATTGTTCTTCACTTCATCCAACTCTAAAATGGATTGTCTATACAACACAAAGGTAATGGCGATTCTGGCAACAATTGAATTTCATGTTCATTTTCCCTCTAAAGGTGGCAAGCCTTTAGTGTTAAAATTCAAGCATATTTATCCAAGGCAAAGTGTTTTACTGTTCCTTCAAAAACTTTCTCTGATATAAACTTTCAAACAGCAATATAGAAGAACATAAGCATGGATGATGAGCAGTAGAATAGATGCATAAAAGAGATCTCACATGAACACAAGAAATTTACCCTGGAGAAACCCGAGAAGGGAGAAAACTCCAGCAAACAATCTTCCTTTATTGCAAATAAATTTGTATGATCACAATACAACTTCCACCATGAACTATGCTCTTCAAAGAGCTTGACTAACCTAACTGTAGATGACCAGCAAGAGAAGTAGTTCCTTGTCACAATACAACTTCCACCATGAACTATGCTCTTCAAAGAGCTTGACTAACCTGACTGTAGATGACCAGCGAGAGAAGAAGTTCCTTGCTATCCTCTTTGACTGTGTAAAAACCAGCAACACAGAAGTTCCTTCTCTGCCCCTCTAACTGTGTATAACTGCTGTAATAAACATATGCTGTTCTCTTTTCTTACTGTGTAAAACCAGCAAGGACAAGAGTTCCTTTGCTGCTCTCTATTTACTCAGACGTAAAGGCAAAACTTCATTAATTAATGATCACAATAATGGACAGAAAAGGCTACATTATATAGGCAAAGAAGGTAAGGTTGACATGGCATGCACACAAGGAAAGATCCAGAATTTGAAATGAAAACTGACGAAAAGTTCTAGACGGAGAAGAGAAATTTCTATGAAGTAAGATTTTCAATTTTTTAGTAACTTCAAATTTTTTTTTCTGTCTTTTTCTGACTTTAATTATTTCCCCCTTTTTTTTCTTTCTAACATTTTTCTTTTTTTTGCAAACTTTATTTATTTAATTATTTCTAACCTTGTCTTGACTCTTTTTGGTAACTTTAATTATTTTTTCTTTTCTTGAATTAATTTTTTTATAAATTAATTAATTAATTAATAATTAAAACTTTAAATAAAATAAAACTCGAACTTTATTCAAGAGAACTTTGACTAAAGAGACATATTCATGGTGGATAAATTTATTCGTGCCAACGCACTAGATCAATACATTTATTTGCATGAGGAAGATTGTTTGTTTCTAGCTCATAGGAATTTTACATTCTTTCTAACTTTTGCTAGATACCTTGGATTTTGCAAAATGCTCACGAGGCTTCCTGTCTTGACTTTTGGCATGGCCTCACAAGACTTACTGACTTGACTTTTGGTATGGCTCACAAGGCTTGCCCGTTCACCTTGACTTTTGCCATGACCTCATGAGACTTTTCAAGGCATTATCACTTCCGTTCTGACTTTTGTCCTGGCTCACAAGGCTTGTATGTTCACCTTGACTTTTGCCATGATTCATAGAACTGTTTAATCTCCAAGTCTCCCGAGCTAGCTTCAAGGTGGTCACTTATGACCTCAGACCTTGGAGAATGCCTTCTGATGCTGATTTCAACATTTAGGTTCTTGGAACACTTCCTTGTAGGACTCTATCAATTGTCCAGTTGCTTCTATTCGTTGTCAAATCCCTCCAAGGATGCACTAATCTCCATCTTACCTTCTCCTTGTTGCTTCCTTTCCCTCGAAACCATCTAGACAAATTTCCAGTTTGCACTGATCATCCTCCTAACCTGCGGTGCACTTATTAATGAGAGATTTGATTTCTTCTTATGTGCACTAATATTATAAAACTTCCCATTCTTCACAAGTCTATATTGGGTAGCCCTTCTTTTAAGGATAACATTCCTAATATAGAGATAAGGACTCCCCAAAATTACACTCCACAAACATCTAATGGGATTACATCTGCTTCCACCTCATCGATGGAGTTTGCACTATAGCAAATCTGAACTTATACTGCTTTGTGACTCTCAATTAATATGTAGTCTCACTCATTCCAATTATTACTGGATGAGGATGATCATGCACCTTGAATTGAAGCTTCTCAACTAACTGGTTTGAAATCAAATTTGACATTTACAATGTATATTGGATTAGAAAAGGCACAGGAAATACAATTTACTGTGACAATGGGGAACTCATTGACCACATAATTTTTCCACAAACAAGTCAATTGGTCTTTATCTCAGTCATCCTCTCCATCTTTGTAGACTCTACAAATTGTCATCAATTCAATTGTTGGGTGAAACTCTGGTTTCCTCATTCCTTCATCAATCTGACCTCCTTACCAATGAACCAACCAAGTCCAATTGAACTCCTTTTCATTTCTAGACCCCCCACCCTTTTATTCTGTTTCTAACAGCTATGCAGAAGGCCATCAGCCTCAAAACTGTTTCCCAAGAGGCAATTACAGTTCCGCAATATTCTCTCCCAACGGTTTGAATTCTGCAAAATTGGAGAAATTTTGGCTTTGCGTAGACTGTGATGTGGCATCTTGTGACTGGTCAAAGGGTCCAAGCATCAACACCCTGGTGACCACATTGTCTGCCAGGTATTTTTCTACCTTCTTTGTCTTCAGTTTGCGGGCAGAGGCCGTCTTGTTAGCTATGTGGAAGTCAGCAGGTCCTTCGTTCTGCATCACCTTTAGCGTTTTCAGAACGTGGAATGTGGAGAAATCTCCAACTTGTTCAAACTTCAGGCCTCTGCATGCCTAAAGTTCTGCAGGTTGGTGACTCATACCCCTTACTCTGCTTTGCATAAATTTAACCTTTACAGAATGTGGGGCACGGGTCAATGAGCTCCCCTTTGACTGTCCTTTACTTCGCACGCTGAAAACTCTGTGTGCCTCTTTAACTAAGCCAAATTTCAAGTACGTTACAAACAAAATCAATAAGGCTTAAGTTTGTGTTTTTGAGTTGTCTTTCTTTTTATTATGTTTTGATTGTTATTACTGGGTTTTAAAGTTAACCCCACATTAATATTGATGTCCAATTCCAGTTTTGATCAATTTTGACTCTAATGCATTAGTCTTTTATGTTATGGGTAATTTGAATTTTTTCAATCTTATGAGTTTCTCCCATGTTGAGATTGAATATTTGAATTAGATTTATTGTTTACACAGCTGTACTAGGTCGTCTTCCTGGCACTACAGTGTACAGAAACATCAAGCAGTATCCAGAGGCCTTTACATACAAAGGGATTGTGGTTGTTCGCATTGATGCACCTATTTATTTTGCAAATATAAGCTATATCAAAGAGAGGTTTGGATTTTGTATTCTCTTTTAAATTATATTATTTTGAATAAAGGTCTCTTAAAATTCCAAATCAGTTTGAATATGCGTTTGGCTTTCCCTTAGATTTTAATATTTATTTCTTAAAAAATTATGTGGTAGGATTGAAATTAGAATCTAGATTCGTTCATTACAAAAATAGGAACCTTCATTTCACATTTTTTATGCAGCTACGAATTACAGAAATAAGTGTGTTACAACTTAGTAGCATGTGAAAGTTTTACACAGGAATTCTCTCTTGTCTTAGCCAGGTTACAAAAATATGAAGTTGGCTTTGATGGGACAACAAATTCTGGAATTGAAGCTAACAAAATGTTCTATGTTGTCATCGAGATGGCCCGTATGTACTTGAACTTTGAATCTATTCGCTTTTTAGTTTATCCACTATATCCTTCAGCCACAAGTCTTTAGACAATTTTAACTTGGTATTATAACTAGTTTTATATACTTAGATTACAACATTTACATAGATATTATATTAGATGTTGCTAAGAGGAAGTTTGTTTCTTTGTAATTCTCATGTGTCTGTTTACATAGATCCATGGTAAATTATTTCCATGATAATGATTTGTTATCTGATGATGTTATTCGCAATATAATTATTGTTATGTAATACTTTGGAAGTTCCATTAATGGTACTTTTCTAGAGATAAATATTAAGCAGGATAAGAGATTTTCGAAACCAATCCCTTGCCAAGTGTTCATAAAGCCCATGCACATGCAAGTTTGCATGATTGTGTAGGGCTTGATGTACATGGTAGCATGTTGTTTATACAATGCATTAAATCGGGGAATGGGTACTGTTTTTGAGATAGTGACCTCAGAAATTTTAGGAAACAGTTTGAAAAGTTAAAAAATAGAAATATAGATAAATATTTAAAAATAGTAATTATAAGTAAAAATAGATTGAATAATTTAAACAATAATTAAATAAAAATCTCATTTATATGTTAACTCCTGTGCAACATTACATTATGCAATTTCCAAAATTAGTCTAATAGATCAGGCTATATATGCCAAAATACAATGAGCAACAGCTCTCAAAATCATCTAAAACTTCATCATATGCCCTAGAGAAAGCTAAACAGAATCCAATTTTAGTGGTAGGAAGATGAATTTGAAAGATTCAGATAAGAAAAAGAAGAGGTCTTAGTGGGGATTTTCAGGATTGACATCCCATTCTTTTGTAGGTCCTCTTGTATATTCTTCACTACTACAAGATACAAGTCAAAGGTTTGAATGCACAGACAAAACCCTTTACCTCTACGATGCCAACTTGTTCAGTTCACAGAGTGAATAAAGCCATAGTTGCTCTAGTTCCTCTCTATTGATGAAGAGCTTGCCCCTTGTTTAATAACATGAATGGCAAGCTTTTCCAATTTCACAACACTTTCTCAATGCAAAATCCAACATCCAATAGGGTTCATGGTCCACTCATCCGAGTTTGGCATACCTAAAATGTGCTCCTATCCAGCAGCAATTCTACAAAATCTTCTTTGATTGCAGTGGAAATGATCTCACAATGGTTGTCTTCACTCCCATTTCTTATCTCCCTATCCTTATATGGGGATTGCCTCTTCCCATTGCTTTGAGCAATGAGAGTCATCATCGTAAATTCTAAGATTCAAAGTATGGGTTAGAGTTTGTAGGGTAGTGTCGAATTGCTTCTTATCGACAAAGACTCTCTCCTCGCCACCTCTGCAAAATCTGCATCCACAATGAATTCGATGTGAACCTCCTCTAAAATCATTGTTATAAATCTGTCACCCATAGTGTCCATGCCATCATAAACCTCTCCCAAGGCTGGTTTTTTTTTAAGAATACATCTTATATTCACAGAAAAATATTTAGCTACAGAAATGCAGTAAATGGATGTATACAATGAAATTCATAACCTATTCCTCAGAATGACTAAAGCAGAAATAAATTTAGAATACTAAGTAGGTTCCAAAGACTTGGTATCTTTGATCAACAATTCTCCTTCAGCCGAAAGTTGGTCACATACTTTATCTTTCCACAAAGAACTGATTGCAGACAAAGAAATAATCTCTTGATCAAATATGAGCTTCTGAAGTACAAAAAGAACCATGATCCGTAGATTATTCTGGAAACCAGCGAAGGCATCATGCACAAGGAAGAGACCATCTCCAAACAAGGCAATGCACCAATGAAATCTGCTTTGAAACAATGTAGAATATTGATCCTCAAATAAACTCCAACAATGCTTGGTGAAACAACACTTGCAGAATATATGCTTGATGGTCATTTGTTGTTGGCACACTAAGTAGAGGCCATCTAAAAGATCACTCTTAGCCAGCCCGGATTTAGATGGTGTCGCCTCCTAAAACACACTTAACACAGATAAGCCTCCCAACGGCTAGGTGTGCTTTTGAGGGAAACTATTGTAAATTTCCTTAAAACCCAATTCTTGAGTTACCCAATATGTAATTTTTTTTTATTACCGATAACCACAAATAAGTTTCTTCACAAATATTGCAGCGGAAAATAAATATTGAGAAAAATAGAATAACAATCACACCAATAGAGACACCAATATTTTTGGGTATGGAAACCCCCGGAAAAACCCAAGATGGGAAAATCGCTGTAACATTTTGAGAAGATGTTTTTATTAGCAAGATATAGAACAGTACAATCTAGAAATCGATTTTACCCAACCTGGCAAAATTGTACAACCGAAACTCATTGAAAAACCTTAGAAAGATCGTACAGTCCCTACGTCACCCTTGCTCCAGTGTGTACAGCCCTGCATCAGCATATGACCCTCTACGTCAGCATACAGCCTCTCTGTGTCAGCGTACGACCCTGTGTCAACGTGTACGGATGCCTAAGTCAACGATGTACGATCCCTGCGTCATATTGTACGACCTCCTCCATCAGCTTGTACGACCCCTCTGCAATTTTCCTGAGTTGCCATGCCGATCTCTAGAAAATGTCCTTCAGTGTCACTCTCTATGAAATTCTCTTGCAAACTCTCTCTCTCACTCTCCGGCTGAAAAGCTATGAGCAAGAACTCCCTCTCTCTAAGAATGAGTGTGTCAAAGCAACTGTGTTGTGTGCCCTCTCCACCAAATTAATCTCCTTTTAACTCAATGGCGAAGCGAAAACCCTAACTCTCACTATGGATCAATGGATGAGATCCTCCGCTGAGATTAATGGCCAAGATTAGATGAGCCTTCACTTAAATTATTTTGCACTTGTGTTGCCACCTAATTCACACCTCGGGTCACGTAGCAAAAATTTTCAAGCCACTGGGTGCGACCTTGGGGGCAAGCAAGAGTCAAATGTTGTCACTTGATCTTGACTCCTCCGTCTAGGCTCTCTCCTAGCAAAACCAAGGGGGGTGGTCCCTAATCAAAATAAACTAAGGTTGTGTAATCTATGAAAGTAAAACAACAAGTCTAGGAGATATAATGATATAAAATGTTACAACTATAAGATAACTTTGCAAAAATTAAATAAATCACCAATATGTAAACAACATTCACTCAACACATGAATTACCTTAAATGCTAAAAAATAAATGATGAAATAAAGACCAGTGCTATTGGAGTGCTTGCGTGAATGTGGGTTGCTAGTGATGTCTCAATAAGTATTGCAATTGTCTCAGTTGGTTCCTTTTAAATTAATTAGATGAGTGATTAAGGACTGGGTTGATTCTTGGTTAATCTTATTAAAAATGTGGTAATGATTTAATTATTAAAAAGGGGAAATGGTATTCTAGATATACCCAAGGGGTACATGGAATATGTCCGGATTTACTAAGAGGTGGCTCTCACAGTGTCATGTGGGCTAGATGGAGTCGTGGGGTTGTGTTCAACACTACACCAACAAGGGTGTAGCCCAACGGGGCCCTACGGTCACTTTCTAGTAGTTCCCGCTTCACTTGCAGAATTTCCCTATAACTTAGTAATATTGAAAGGGCTGGATTTTCACTTTAGGGGTTGATTGAAGTGTTCAACTAATTACTAGTCACTCCAACCCCGTTCTAATTGTCCCATTGATCCAGCTGTTATCACTTGCCTTGTAGTTGCCTGCTTAAGGTGGATCCAGAATGGATGGTAGAGGGGCAAGCAACTAAGGGGTGGAACCATGACTGCCTAAACTCCCAAATGGATGGTTGTCACGCCAATCAAGGCAGCCTTGACTTTAGGTTATCCTAGTCCAGGACAACAATGGGGGAGACTTGGATCTGCTCTCGACAGGAGAGATCGAACCTAGATACCAGAAGAAGATCAGATGCGGCTTCAGGGCATTTAAGGTGCAAGGTGAATGGGAACCCTAGCTCTAGGGTTTAGGTACTAGCAACTCTCTTGGGAAACGTAACTATGACAGGGCGAGCACAAATAGAGTTGGGACTATCCAGTACCTAAAAATCAGACTCAGTAAAAGGTGTTTGAGTTATCAGTGAATGTTGGTAGATGGCAAAGGCTAAGACTCAAGAGCCTAAGGGCAGCGCTAGCTTGGAGATCAGTGCTTTGTATGCATTGGGCAATGGAGTCAGCAGTAAGACGATGTTTCAGGAAACCCACTTGGGAAACACCTTGATCTACGAAACCAGAAAGCAATTGGTCCAGAAAAGCCAAGGTACAGGAAACCCAGCTCAGTAGATAGCTAGCGCTAGGGCCTAGGAAGACAAATCTGAAGCTTTAGGGGGTACCAAAAGGCTGATGGCTCAGCGTTGAGGATGAGAAGAGATCAGGGAGACCTGATCTACAAGCCCAAATCAGGAAAACAACAGGAAAATCAGATCTAGAAAAGTCAAAATCTAATGATGGGGCTAGGAGGTTGAAAACTGATTTTTTCAGATCTAGGGCAAACCAGGATGAATTAGCACAGCGTTGAGGGTGTTCTGGGATGCTTGGGACTCGATCTATCAGCCTATCATGTAAGATTTCAAAAAAACCTACTTCCGGAAAAGGCCAAATTTCAGTGAGGGCGCTAGGGCAGTTTCAGTCTATTTTTCAGATCCCGGTCAAACTGTTGAGCCTCTTGATAGCGTTGGGGTTGATTTGGACTGCCCAAGACTCGATCTATTCGTCTGTGAAGTCAGAAATCAGAAAAACTCAAGACCCTAGCAGGTCAATTTTTTCAGTGGGGGGTTATGCAGTTTTCTGATGAAAAATCAGATCTAGGTCAATCTATGAGGAATTTGACTAGCGTTCCAGTTGATTTAGTTAGGGGGAGGCCCGATCTATGAAACCCAGAAATGGTGTGGCAAAAGATCGGACGGTTCCTTGATTATTTGACTTTTTAGGTTTTTATGGTTTAGGAGTTTCCAGAAAAATAGTTAAATTTCAGCAAGGTACAATGGAATAAGATCAGAAAAGAAGAACTCACCTGTGGATCTTACCTAGATAAACTTGTAGAAGTCTGTAACAGTGACGATCCTAGCTATCCCGATCAATCCTAGAAGATCTCCGTGATTTCTATGGCATATGCAAGCTCCAAGCTATCAAAGCGCCCCCTACCCTGCATGAGCAAACGTCAACCATATCGGATTTGCACATACAAAATAAAGAAACTGAATGCTACAAGACAGTAAAATGAAGTAATCATAGATCGCAATGAAACTAATGAAAACCCCTTGATCCAAGACGAAGAGAACCGAGCGAGTTGAGGTCCCCCAACAAAAACGCTCTAACCAAAACGCCGTCCTGTAGACAAAACAATGATAGCCACGAAAAAAAATAGATCTCACGAGAATTTCCACGATGCTAGTAAGCTGAAGACAAGCTAATCACCATTTGAGCACATCAGATGCAAAGCAAATCCAGAAAAATTTTCACATAAAAAGTCTTTCTATTATTCAAATCCAAGAGCCAAAGACCAGTTACAAATGAGAAGCTCTCTCCTTTAAATAGAAATAAGAGATACAAAAAATACAATACAATGTTCTAATCAATGGTTGAGATGAACTCAACATACAATACATTGATCAATATAATTATAATTTACCGAAGTGGACTTAAACCACCCAAATAAAGGTAACCCACTCAACAAGAAATAAATGGAAGCACACGGTGGGTCCAAGGAGTGTTTGACTAACTCCGTTTGGGTGTCCCCATGGCACAATAAATAATATAACAATTTAATTCTTTGACTTTTGTGCCTCCTTGAGGAAATCGTGAGCCTCCAAAAAGATCTCCAAAAAATAATAAAAATTGCCCAAAAAATAGGTGTGCGCCCAATCAGGAGCTACAACTGTTGGAGAAGGTGTGGAGGTCATCACTCTCATCATCATGACTCATCCCATGTCATTTCCTTGCCTCAGTAGCCCAAATCGATTTCTTCAATAGCCATTTAATCATTTTTTAATCTGCTTCGAGAAACGTGATCTTGCCAAAATAGCCTCCTAGGGTGCCTGTGTTGTCAAACTGAGCCCACCAAGCTCTCTAGGATGGGGGTATAATGGTACAAACAAGTGGTTACACCCTTATGTTCCATACAATGCCCTAGGAGATCCAACTAAAACATCTCCCTACTCAGACATATCAACCTGTGAAGAAAAACTGCATCAGAAAGGCAGAATGAGCCTGATCATATCTGCAAGTGCCTAGAACTGGAAAAAAACTGTCTCATTAGACTCGGACAGTCCAAATCCATTTAAGGTGTATACTCATACCCCTCATAGGTCTCTATCTGATCATCAACCATATCCAATAAACAATATAGCCCTCTGTAAATGATCAGACACCAATAATAACTTAGACTATCATCCATCTGCTGCAAGTGTTAAAAGGCTAAGACATGCTCTGCAACTCATTCAAGCAACAATCACAACAAGTAGCAATCATTTCACTGGCGGTACATCAACAAATACATATATAAGGCTTTATTTATTATTACTCAGACTTAGACTTTCAGGACTATACTCACTTCATAGCTGTAGTCATTTTGCTAGTGAAGGGTGAAGGATGAAATTGACAAGGCTAAGGCAAAGGATGACTTCCTACTCAACATCAGGACACTTCAGATATAGAAAGGCAATACTCACTATAACCAATGTCGGACAAACAACAATACAAGGAATGGCAGTGCTTCACAAATGGGTGAGTTGTTTAGAGAGTGCTTATTTAACTTAGGCATCATGACTACATCAAGCTTGATCCAAGTTCATAAGGATCACCATTTTATTCCATGGCCTTTTTGGCCTATATGACCCTTTTGGGACTTCACTAGTGCTTAAAAGCACAGCTAATGGTAGCTTTCATCCAGAACATATTTATTTTAATAAGGTCAACAATTTTTGGATATAGCATATTTTAAACCATCGCTTTTTTAGACCTTTTATTATACTCTTCAAGGAGTATTTTAGTATTTCATTGCTTTTGCCCTTTTTACATATGTTAAGAAACACAGCTTTATAATTTTCATTTTCCATGGGCGCATATTCAATATTTCCAATATAAGCAGTAGACGAGCTTTCAGTTTTAGCCAACAACATCTCAAGTGACTAGGGGGAGTTCTGCACAGTGCCAAACATCGGGACAACCAACCAGAATGATTTAGGCATACAATCCAACTTACCAAGGCAAGTTCTGTCACCAACTCAGAGCCGAGACACAATATAAACAGGGAGGCTTGTCCAACAAAAGTTCTAGCGGCGAAAAAGATCCTCCATGTCATGAGTCAAGAAGTCAGTCGGGTTGAAAACTAAAATGGAAGGAAATGGATGGGTGAAGACAGTGGATGATGGAACCAACACTAGCAAGCCAAAACAATGGTGGGAATGACTACTTCTATTCTCCCTAAGGAGGGTAAAACCAATGAGTATAGATCAAGAACTTCCAAGTTTAAGTAAGGACATCAATACATAGTACAAGATACAACCAAGTCCATATAATTATGACCGCCAGATCATGATACCATAAGTTAATACATGTCACAAGAATCAGTATAAGAGCAATAATAACCATAACACAATATAAAATGGTGAGTCATAACCATGCAATAAAATCCATCTAAGACACCATCTGTCCAATGAGAAAGAACTAATTTAACACTGGGCATCCATCACTGCTCTGAAATAACATAAATGGCTACATCGGTCCTCAAATCTGAGTGTCCTGAGACTCAGTTCTGACATGGGAGAGTACAATAGTCCACTAATACAAAAATGATCCATATAAACTGCTCATCTCAGCATCTCATATGTAAGAGATCTGGCTGAAAAATGTACTGTGTCTGAAAAATAGAATATGGTAGCCTAGCTACTATATATGTGATAACACCAGCCAATGGCTTGTAGTGGTCACGAGAGCATACCGGAATTGAAGTCTTGTTTATTTTTAGAATTTTAGACTAGATTTGAGTTATTTAAATCATAATGCCAATACTCTTGTTACCGAGAACACAACCGGATTCGTTAAGTTTTGTTAATGAAAATAAAAAGAAATTGAAAAAATAACTGAAAAAAAAAAATACAAATCCCCCTTGGAGGGATGGGGTGTGGTCACTTGGCTGCCCACTTGCTTCTCTTTTTTACAATGAATATTATAAAGAAATACTTGTGTTCCTTTGTACAATAGGAGACACAAGTTTGCAAGTCTGTAGAAGCTTTAAAAGATTGATGAAAGGTACACAAGCAAAAGGGAGTTTCAGATGACTTGATTTCTTCGAAATTCGGGCAGCACTTCCTTTTACCTGTTTATCAAAATGCAGAAACCAGTGACTAAAGATGACACTATGATGTCAAATAATAGTTTAAAAGCATAAAAGTTTAACTAGTCTTAAATACCGAAAGATAGATTTTTTGTTAAACTTTAAAACTAGATGCAAAAGATGGATCTATAATGAAATGTTTAAACTTCAAACGCTTTAGATCTTATCTTCTAAGAATGTATACTAAAGAGTATTCCTAAGATCTGATTTAAATCTTTCAAAATGCTTTGTAATTAGTATAAGTAAAGTAACAAGTAATAGTGTGAATTTAAATGAGAAGATAGTATGAAAAGCCTCGATTCAAGAAACTTGGGCAATGGAGTCCTCAAGTGGAGTGCACAGGGATTGAGATCTCTTCAAATAAACAAAGAGGTGTGATGGAATCGAACAAGAACTAACACTCATTTACGTTGGATGCCCCTACACAGTTTGAACAATGACTACACCAAAGCGTTATATCCGAGAGTACCTATGCAAAAGGTTAGAAGGCATGCATACAAACAAGTAAAGCATACAATTCTAGGATGTATCCACATAAATAACTTAGAGAAATGAATAAGAAAGTACTTATTTATCTTCTTCTACCAATTATCATCAATCCTTCAAAGACCAGTTAGAACAGCAAAGCATGTAACAAGAAACTGATATAGTTATACCTCATGTAGCACAAGAAATTACTACACATTGATGCCCGACACAAGTATGCCTCCAAATCTTTTTGATTTCATTCAATAAATTCAATAAACGATTACAAGATATAGGAGCATAAGTTCCATAGAATTTCTTCCCCCAAAATGAAGAGAACTTGCTCTCTTAAGTAGAAAAACTTAGTATGAGGGGGCACACTTGCTAAAGGATGAGCTTGATAGATTGGCATGAGTTGGATGTGAGTTGGATCCCCATGCTTTGGGGCATAAAGAAAACAATTACCAAAATGCCAAAAGCTTAACCTCAAACCAAATCCTTCTTTCTCGGGAAAAGCGCCCCTCTCTTGGAAACAAATCCACTTTGATATTTAGCAACCATTTCTTTCATTTTGGTGACTTGTAACTCCTTAGGAATAATTCTATTTACCTTTGCCAACTCACATAATCAATTTTCATGAAGTTTCCAATTTTTTATGAGTTGTCGAATTTATCATTTTTTCCAATTTTTTTGTCTTTTTTGGTTTCTCGAGTAATTATTAATTTTGTAGATAAATAATTACTAGAAAACTTAGGAAAGTGGATCTAGGGGTTAAGTGAGTGCTCCAAGTTAGAAAACGAGCACCCCCATGGCAAAAACAACCTCCTAACCACACTTTTATGACTTTTTAGAGTTTTACAATCAACTTATTAGAAATAAGCTTGTAAAAACGGAAAAAAAAAATATATTTTTTTCCTAAACTAAAAAAAAACTATGGGGGACTTGGGGCATGTTCATAATGACTAAAATAATGATTAGCATGGTAATATACATCGACATGTAGGTTTTAATAACCTCCTAAGGCCTAACCACCAAGGCAATTATTCTATGTTGCACAGGTTTCTGGAACGTGGGAACTTAGGGAACGTGGGTACGGGTGTCGGATACGTCTAGAAGTTTCCCCCATATTTGCAAGAAACGGCACGTTGGGAACGTCAATAATATATATTAAAAAATATAAAAAATAATAATTAAAAAACATGAAAAGAGAAGAAACATAGAGAAAAAAAGAAACATGAACACAAATCAAATGACTTAACTTATCCCGTGTATTACGGTTGTAACTAGAACCTCTTAGCAGATGGAAATGGCAATAAAATCGAGATTACCATCCACATCATTGATTATATAAGGTAGACTCTTTCTAAAGTGGGGACTTTTAGAAGTTATAGTCCCTATATTTGTGGCTATTTGTATAGAGTAAGTTTTTAGTTTTGTGTCAACTATGATTTAAATGTATTAGAATATTATATGTTTACAAAACATTCTATGCCAAGGTATTGCAAATTTATAATTATTCAAATTTAAAGTATTATAAAATAAAAATCAAGATATTTTTAATTTAAATGTAATATATGAATTTAGTTTTAAAGTAAGATTTAGAACCATTTCCAATTAGTTAAAAGTTTACTTTTTATTCATAAAGTAAATAGTAAAATAAATAAATTTATTTTCTTTTGTTTAATAATATATAAAACGTCAAAATAGATTTACATTTATTATTGATTAGCCATAGTGCAATTCAGCGTAGGCATGAGTGAATACTCTAGCACGAGCATTAAATAGAGATCAGTGCACCAACTCGACAAGGTAGCACGAAAAAGACTTTTATTGCAACTTAGTTTTCAAGAGAAATTTTTTTGAGTCAACCATGTATATGTACGGTCGCAAGGAAATAGGAATGTTGTTACCAACCAACATGGCGACCATGAATGCGTGAAAGTTCCCAATGAAGGAAATGCGCAAAAAGAAGTTCCCAAGTTCCCGATTTTAGAGGGTGAATGTTCCCAATAAGTTCCCAACCATTGGGAACGGTTTCCGTTGAATTGGGAAAGTTTCCTACAAGTTCCAAAGTTCCCTGGAACGTCGTAACTTCGGGAACGAGTTTCCTAAAAGCCGGGAGCGGTTCCCGTGCTACATAGCAATTATTCTAACTTTGGAGGCTTGGGCAAAAAACTCAAAAATTATTTATTGCTTAAAAACGATAGATAATTAAGAAGGAAAAAACACCCTAGAATAATGCAGTGATGACTAAGTCCTAGGAAACCAAGACTTTTACATAAAATCATCATGCTAACGCATTTTAAATTTATTACAATTCTCCATGGGGTATAAACATGTTAAAAAAATAAAAAAGGGCCTAAAAAAGGCCTGCATGGACTTCTGAAGTTGAAAACTGAACAAGTAATTGTTCATCTTTGGTGGCTTAGTTAAAAGTCCAACTGAGTGCAACTCAGGTGGTAACATCTGGCTCCTACTGCGGGACACGTGCTTGATCTGGTCTTTAGGCAAGGAGAGCATGCAAGAACCATAGAATCTCTCGTTTCAATAATCTGTAGAAACATCTCAACTTGACAAGCCAACCTTAGTAGCACAAAATCTTGTAAAAGCCAACGAACCATTAAGTTGCTTTATTAGAAAGTAAATGGAAAAACAAAACTTTAACTAAAGAAAAATATTATTATTCCCAAGTACATAAAAGAAATGCTCACTTTAAGGAGTTTATTTTCCTACTCTAAGTATAACATAATCAAAACGTTAGATGAAATGATAAATCAAATGCAACTACCTTAACATTTTATAAAAATATAATTCTGTTCCTTTGTCTTTGGTTACCAGCCAAAGCAAGGGCATGTTTATTAGAAAGTGCAGACCTACATGGATATTCAGGATGGGTGAGATGGATGAGAGATCATATGCGTGTAACACTTCATCAAATTGCTTCCCAAACTAGCATGTGCCTCTGCATGCTTCTATCCAAGCTTGGATAGGGCTAATGTACACATCTGCATGATGAAGTGGGTCAACAACTCCATCACATATATCAAAAGGGATTATCGATTGATAAGTCTCTATGTA